>BQNB010044018.1:0-18981 GCA_026074375.1 Tanacetum coccineum
AAATAAATTAAAATAAAAAGAGCAAAACCAAACACACTCTTATGCTGTTAAACAACGAAACAAACACACCCTATGTGATTCGTTTTCTAAACTAACGCACCCTTAATGATTCAATATCAAAACCAACGCACCCTAATGGATTTTACAAAACCAAACGCACCCTACGGTGCGACTGTGTAAACCAAACACACCCTTAAGGGCTATAAAACAGCAATCCTAACGCCCCTTGTTGGGGCTGTTAAACGCAGATCCAAACGCCCCTGATGGGCTATAAAACGCAGCAACAAACACCCCTATTTGGGCTGTAAAACGCAGCAGCAGACACCCTTATTTGGGGCTGTAAAACGCAGCAACAAACACCCCTATTTGGGCTGTAAAACGCAGCAGCAGACACCCTTATTTGGGGCTGTAAAACGCAGCAACAAACACCCATGTTTGGGCTGTAAAACGCAGCAGCAAACACCCCTATTTGGGGCTGTAAAACGCAGAAATAAACACCCCTTTACTGGCGTGATTACTAGCCGAATCAAAGGAACCAAAAGAAACTAAATATAACAAAAATATAACAAGTTAAAACAACCAAACCACTCAAAGTTTATTATTAGTTTTTACAATATGTGAAACCATCCAAGCTCGGAAATATAAGGGGTGAAGAGGTGGTGGTACGGCAGCTGAGCTACGATGGGGGTGGCAGTGAGGTGACGACTATGGTGGTACGTTGATGGTGACGGAGTGATGACGACGTGGTGGATGAGATGGTTGAGGTGAAGGTGGCGATTGTGGTAGTTGGTGGCGACGATGACGTGGTGGTCGTGGTGGGGTGGATGCGGCGGTAAAGGTGGGGCAGCCGTAGTGATGATGTTGGTGTCATGGAGGTGACGAGGTGATGATGTTGATGGTGATGAGATGCGGCTGGTGGCCGGAAATCTCGCCGGAAAATGGGAGGGGGCGCCAGAAAAGAAAAAAAAGTGGAGAGGTGTGTGTGTGTGCGCGCTAGGGTTATATCATAAATGAGATGAAACCCTAACTCAATCATTTATATACTCAAAAGTTGTAAAATAAAGTGACAAGTGCTAGATAGATGAGGGTTAATGGTGTAAATATTTCCACAGGGACCATAAGTGTAATTTTTGTAAAGTATTGGTTTGGGGCTCGTTTAGGCTAGTTAACGATTGATTTTAAATACAAAAATTACGCCATTGTTTTCCAAATAGTTTTTCCTATGTAAATGATTATTTACTTGACATGACTATATTTTATAAATGATTTTATAAAAATTTATTTAATGTTTAGATTATTTATTTTGTGTAGTCATCGGGTATCACGGGCAAGCTTTGTCCGTAGAAATAAAACTTTAATTTGAGCATTCGCGTTTATAAACAACGTTTTTGAATAAAATGTAAAATAATTTATTAAATATTTTTATTTAATAAAAAGTGATAATTAAATATAAATTTAATTATTTTTTTGTACAGGTAACGCGCTTCGGGTTGGTGTTTCAAAACTTTGCGAGGCTATTTTAGGAGTCATTTTCTGCTAGGTTTCTGTCTCGGGAAAAACTGTAAAGGTTTGTCCGGAATGACAGTTTTTAATTTCAAACGCTAGTATAACTTCCCATAATAAATAACTCACTTTGTCGGTGTTTATGATAAGATAACTTAGTAAAACTTAAATCTTCTCGATTTCCAAGTAAATAAGTTGAAAATAAAATTATGTCAAATGAGAAATAGATAATACTAATTAGGATTTATATGTAAATAATGTTTCAAAAATTTACGCTACGCGGAATCCGTTTTTATGTGACCGGTAAAAGGTCAAAAAGTCAAAAAAATTCAAGTCGGAAAGAACCAAAAAGGCAAAGGGCAAAATAGTTATTTTTATAAATTTCAAAAATTGTCGGTGTGACAACTATGCTTCATCACGTGACATCCTGTATTCCAGATTGTACTGAATTATGTTGATCCCAATGAACAATCTATGAACCTCCTTAGCTTGATGAAAGGTTTAGTATCCTTAATAAACCCAAAGACACTAAATTTGAAAACTTTGAGTGTATGATATAAACTATTGCGGAATCTAGTTTATAACCACTAAGAAAGAATTACAGTAGGATATGTTTGAACACACAGAGATACATCCAAAACCAATAAGCTCTAATACTATTAAATACGGACACTCTTAACAGTGTTAGGTGTTACAACCTTGAAGCTATGAAAGACTGATATCTAGATCTAGGTCCTTAGGGTTCCTTTTATACACCAAAGAACCCTAATGGGCATACAAAATTCGTAAAATGAAAATGCTATCAATCCTAATTTAAACTTATGCATATCATTATGCAGTACTAACTATACAAGACTAACAACAACTAAGTATTAATTAACAGTACTAAGTTACTGGCAGAACTAACAATGTACTGGCAGCACAACCATTAAGCTAGCGAATAGACTAAATTAACTTTAGACTATTTACTATTACACTCAACTGCAGCAACAATCTAACCAGACAATATTAACTTCCAAAACAACAGTAGAACAAATTCTGAAGCCTTTCAATTCCCAACACAAATCCTTTTACCCTAAACTTGATAGTCACCTTGCTAATTATCAAGTTTCTTCGTATCAAGCATCTTGATCACAGGAGGCTTATCCAGAACACTCTTCCTACTTTTAAGTTTGTGATTTTTGTTAAATCTGAGAAGCTCAAATGCCATCTCACTTTCATAATCAACCTCTAGTCTTCTATTTAGCATCCTTGAAAGCATTTCTTGAGTTAGAGGATATTTCTTCTCAATCATCATGTGAATAGTAACTCCAGTATTCATCAACAGTACATGAACTCCACATGAGTCAAACAATCTCCAGCTAATCAATTTGTATGTCTTATTTCTTCCATATTTCATCTTCTTCATTAGGCTCAAATAAGGTCTTCAGATCTCCCCAAAGTAACAAGTCATATCCTTCTGGACTTGTTGTCACAAACTTTTTCATTTTACCAACCTATAAGATCATCATCATCGTTGTCTGTCAAAATAAACAAGCATCACACTAAAATAAATATCTTGTAATTCTTAAGAACATCTATCTGCTCTGTGAATTGAATAATACATTTAATTTTCACTAAAATATGTGTCTTCCAATCAACCATAGGGATAATTGCTGGCAGAGATTCAACATCAATAGCAAATCATCCCTTTCGAATATCACGTATTATGGAACTCGGTACACTTCTCGAACAGAACTAAACTCGAAAAAAATGCTAACATATTCGGTATTCCTAAAGCGTATTAAACTCGGAAATATTCTTACTCTAAACTCGATAGATCCGAGTTTCGAAAAATTCAAAAATTATGAATTATCAATAACCACCAACTCGATAAAACCGAAATTTATGATTACTGGATAATCCAAAACACTTAAAACATCAAATTCGATAAAATTAAATTTGATTTCCGAGTTTTTAGAAATTTGCAAATTTGTTTTTCAAAATCCTAATTCACGATAAAACCGTGATCTTGATGTATTTTATCACTTAGTAATCGTATTTTCGAGATTTAAAAACACTAATTCCTTATTCACACTTTTCGATAGAACCGAAAAATGTGAAAAGCTATAAAACTACTGAAAATGCAAACACCATACTCGATACCATTTGATGACGCCAAAATACTCGAAATTACTGCCAAAACTCAAGTCGAAAGCTCAAACACCTCAACCGAATTCACCGAGTGTCATCACGAGGTTCTCGGACATGGAAAAAACGCACAAATCGGCTCACTCGTATTCTCTAATGGCGTATGATACCACTTGTTAGGTCTTATTTATCTTGAATCATACATTATCAATCATGGAAGCTTAGAGAGAATAGTAGTGGAGGGAAAATATTTAAATTTCAAATGTTATAAATGAAGGGAAAGGGAAAATGTTTATTACAAAAGCATCACCCTCTAATGATGATTAGAGGGGTATTTACAGGAGAAGGAAGGAGCCTTCCATTCCTTTATTTTTCACTTCTAGTCCCTAATCTTTGGTAATTATGCTATTTCTTTCTTTTAGCATAATATACCTTATTACAAGCTACTTTATACTAAACAAAACAAAGACTATTAACTAAATATAACTAAACCACATAATCGACACTTTTTATAAACCTAACATATATCATCATCAAGTTCATCAAAATCACTATCTTGAAACATTGGCTTTGTCTTGTCACCTGTCCTCCCCTGTTTTGATGCATCCTCCTCATCCAAATCATCATTAAAAGACTCATCCTGCCTGTATATCCTCCTTTTTGGGTGTGAGATGCTTAACTTCCTCTTTCTTTCTAATTTCTTAACTCTTTTCTTTAGTTTGAGGATCTCCATAGCTTGTGCGTCCTTCTCTTTCTCTAAGTCAAGCACTTGTTTTGACAATTTTGTACACAGAGTTATCAATTCATCCAGTTTTAGCCTACCTTCATCACTTCCAGGTGTGTAACCTCCTGTGAGAGGTGAATCATGGGGTGTAGGTGGTATAGTGTCCATCAATTCAAAAGTATGTTCCATGTTGCCCTCCCTACTTCTAGATGTGTGACCTTCAGGGAGAGGTGGTTCATTAAGCTTTGCAAGCACTCTCTCAGACCTAGTCTGAACAGGAGCACCCCCCATGGATTCTTGGCACCTAGGACTACCACTTGTATCCATTCCCCAAGGAATGTCAACATTAGGCATTGCCGTGGTCTGAGTCCTAAGAATGTTATCACTGTCCTGTGCTGCAACTAAGCTAGCATCAGTGGTGATAGCCTTTTCCACACTGTCACCCCCCTCCTTATGGACAGCCTCATCTGCTCCAAGCTCTAGAGGCACACTAGTATGAGGTAACTCAGTGACCTTTTTAGTTCTCCTATGTTTTTGAGTCTTTTTGTGTTTTCTATGATATGTAGATGGAGATGGGAGTATTTGCTCAATGTGAGCTTCAGTTTGAGGTTCATGGGAAACTGTTGAAGGTGTTTCAGTTTGAAGTGATTTAGCTTGAGGTTTTGAAACATTTGGTTGTGAAGTAGAGGGTGTGGGTTAGGGTTCAGGGGGTGGTACTAAACTTTCACCCTCAGGTGCTTGGTTTTGCACCAACATTGATTCAAAGAGTGGAGTAACTTTTCCTGAAAAACCTTTACTTTGCCTTGCCATATTTGAGAAAACCTTTTTAGTATGGCTTGGTGTGTCATAAGTATCATTAAAAGGTTCTGGTAAATCTTTAAGCTGGTTATTCAAAAAGAGTTGTAAAAATCTTGGATACATTAAAAACTTCTTTGAATCCAAGTTCCTTAACATACCATCAAAAATCAATTTATAAAAATTAAATTTTTGACCCTTTGCCAAACATATAACTGCTGAAGCCAAATTAGTTGAAAACTTATTCCAGCCAGTTGATTTTGAACTTATACAATGAAGGATGGTATGTATTAGGAATTTCCATTGCGGAGAGAATGAACCTTTTTAAAAAGTAAGTTTTGTTGAAAGTTGTTCATACCCTATCAATGCAAGGTTTTCAAAAATATCATCATTTATGAGGAAAGTAATACCATCCTTATCATCAAAGAGAAGATCATTACTCACTGATGATTCTGATATTACTACTGCCTTGCCATCAACTATGGCATGTATTTGCTTCAATGGATTGACTGTTTTGGCAGTGGCAGTATTCCAAAACTGTTCAATGTAAGAATCATAGATAGTGGGACTTACAGTGATAGCATAATTGATCGAACATGTAGAGAGGAAGTCCACTATCTGATGAAACTCTGCATTCTCATCACTCTTTTCCAAATAAGCTACCATATTGTGTTGATTCACGAAGTCAAGATTAGCCATTTTTCAGTAATTAAATGTGTCATCAATTATGCGATTAGGGTTTGTGAATATGGTGTGTATGAGAGAGATTAGAAGTAGGTACTATGTGATCGAGAATGGTTTTATAGTGTTTAGAAGAAACCCACTTACGAAGAAAATGTTATAAGTTATGATTCACCCCCTTAGCAACACTATTCCTAATGGTAACAAACAGTAATATTGATATGCCAGCAGTACTAACTTGCACCAACAATATTAACTTTTCGCCTAGCAGCATAAAGTTTTTCCTAGCAGTACTAAGTGATGCAGCAGTATAAACAAAATAGTTACCAGTAGAAACCCAATACTAATCATCAATCTCATTGTCAAACCCGTGTAAACAACACTAACTAAGCCTAGCAGCATCAACTTTTGTACAAGCAGCACAAAGTTTCATCCAGCAGAATAAACTAAGCATAGCAGTACTAAGAGATATCTAACAGTATTAACTCTGTCTTTAATAATTATACAACAACATGCCTCTATTCATGACCAGCACACTAGAAAAGACTAGATAGACATGTAAGAATTCATGAGGATCCATATTTATGCATAACCCATGAATAAAAGTTAAGAACTGTTATCCAAACACATTAACCTCCCCTCAATCAATGCAGCTACAAATTAAGCATGCAAATGCTTGCCACCAAAAAGTTAAACCTGCTAACATCAAAAGCCTGTGTGAGAAGATCTGTAACATTATGGTCTATGTGAATCTTGATCACCTAAATTAACCTCTTCTCATAAGAATCTCTGATGAAATGGTGTCTAATCTCTATGTGCTTGGTTTTAGAGTAAAACACTGGATTATTCACAATACAAATGGTGCTTTCATTATCAATGTAAATCTTGGTGTTCATGAAGTTAAATCCATAATCAAGCATTTGATTTTGAATCCATAGCACCTGACCACAACAATTAGCAACAACAACATACTCTGCTTCAGTAGTAGAATTTGCAACTACAGTCTACTTCTTACATTGCCATGAAATCAACCTCTTGCTAAGAAATTGACAACCTCCTATTGTGGATTTCCTGTCAAAGCTAGCTCCTGCATAATCACTATCAAAAAAAGCTTCCAAGTTAAATGGTGAATCTCTAGGATACCAAAGGCCTAATTTAGGTTAACCTTTTAAGTATTTAAAGATCATCTTCACAGCATGAAGATGTGACATTTTAGGAGTAACTTGGAACCTTGCACAAGCACAAATAGCAAACATTAAATCAGGCCTAGAAGCTGTTAAGTACATCAATGATCCAATCATTGATCTATATAAGTGAACATCTACATTCTCAGCTTCTTCATCCTTGATTAAGGCCTTGTTAGTCTCTATTAGAGTGCTTGTTGTCTTTACAGTAGCAAAATAAAACTTCTTCAATATTTCAGCTACATATTTATCTTGGCTAATGAAAATTCCATCCTCCTTCTGTTGTACTTGCAATCCTAAGAAGAAAGTGAGTTCCCCCATAGAACTCATTTGGAATCTCTTATGCATCAAACCTTTAAAGTTATCACATAAAGACTTCTTTGTAGACCCAAAGATGATATCATCAACATACACCTGTACTAACAAGATATCACCTTTGTCCTTCTTGATGAACAAAGTCTTATCAATAGTGCCTCTTCTAAATCCATTTTCAATTAAATAGGTAGACAAGGTCTCATACCAGGCTCTAGGAGCTTGATGTAGACCATATAAAGCTTTTTCTACCTTGTAAACTTTATCAGGGAACTATGGATCTTCAAAACCAGGAGGTTGGCAAATATATACCTTCTCTTCAATAGTACCATATAAAAAGGCACTCTTTACATCCATCTGGTACACAATAAACCTCATAAATGATGCATAGGCAAAAAATAACTTGATTGCTTCTATCTTAGCAATAGGAGCAAAAAACTTATCATAATCAATGCCTTCTTCTTGGGTGTAACCTTGTGTAACCAGTCTTGCTTTGTTTTTAATGACAATTCCTCTCTCATCTTTCTTATTTCTAAAGACCCATTTAGTTCCAATGGGCCTCTTGCCAGTAGGTAGATTAACTGGTGTCCAAACCTTCTGAAGTTGAAATTTTAGAAGCTCCTCTTGGATTGCTTCTATCCAGCTTGGATCTTTCAAAGCTTGAATCACCTTCTTTGGTTCTTTTTGAGAAAGAAAACAGGCAAATAAGCAATTTTGATAATGTTTGTGATTTGTTCTCCTCTGCTTATTAATGTAACACACCATAACATGTTCATCAGAAATCTTGGTCATTCTCCTTGTTTGAATAGCTGAATTTAAGTCTCCAATGATCTGGTCTTTAGGATGATCCTTGTCAATTATGATTGTACGAATAGGACTGACATTCATGGTTGTTTCCAAGTTGTTAAGGTCAACCTCTTCACCCACATCTTCATCATTATATGCACTATCAAAAATTCCAGTATCATCCATGGGAGTCACATTTGAAACAGGTGGAAGTGTAAATGCATTTTTGAACAGAGAAAATCTTTCAAATAGATGTTCCTCAGAAGTTCTAGTATCATTAGTATAAGATGGTCCAACAGCACTAACATGTGTACTAACAGTATTAATACTATTAGTACTGTTAGGATATTCAGTCTGCTGTTCTTGTTGAAGTAGCCTTTCAAACTTACTTTTTGTGGCTTGATCATCCTCCTCATCTTTATCTGAAGCTCCACTTCCATCCACTTCTGTAGGCTTTATTCCAGAATCTTCTTCACTATCCTTAGGACCTTGAGAGATTAATGGATCAGTTGTGCAGAAAGGTATCATGATGTACTCTTGTTTAGGTTCTTTCTTCATTTTAGCTTGACCTGCAACAATATTATCTCTAGTTCCTGCAATACCATTAGTTTGATTTCCTGCAACAACTGGCACATAGTTCATAGATATTGTCAAAGAATCAACATCAAAAAGCCAGTCTGGTCCATTTCCTGTCACATTAGGTGCATTTTCAAGTAATCTAATGTTTAAGGTCTCTTCGACTATCCCGGTCCTCTTGTTAAATACTCTCATAGCCTTTCTAACCACAAAGTACCCAACAAAAAATCCCTCATCGGCTTTTCCATCAAACTTGCCTAGATGATCCTTGGTATTTAAAATGGTAACAAGACACCCAAAAGGTTTCATAAAGTCAATCAATGGGATTCTTCCACAAATAAGTTCATAAGGTGTCTTGTTATGAGGCTTAATGACTAAGACCCTATTTAGCACATAGCAAGCAGTATTAACTGTTTTAGCCCAAAAGGTGGTTGGTAACTTAGAGTTAACTAACATAGTTCTTGCAGCCTCTATCAGTGTTCTATTCTTCCACTCAGTAACACCATTCTGCTGATGTAACACCCCCATAAAATCACAACGCAGCGAAATACCACTTTGGGGTGCTACTTTATAGTATAAAGTACAAGTTACAGAAAATGACCTCAAAGAGACGTTTAATAAAATGTCACATTCGATTAAAATTTTCAAAGTAAATTCAGGACCCAATAATTTGCTTTTAACAAACATTACAAGAGTTCAAACATGACTCATTTGTATATTTAAAGAAAATAATCATCGAATGTGAAGAAAACCAAGTCCTTAAAGTTTTGATATCCACGCGACTCGAATGCTCCCAATGCACAGCTAGCAATATAATAACCTGAGAAAATACATGCAAAAACGTCAACAATAATGTTGGTGAATTCATAGGTTTAAGTAAAAGCAGTGTTGAAATAATTCAAGTAATATTTCTGAAAGAAAAGTAGCGTTACAACATTTCAAAGAACTATTTTCGAAATTCAAGTAGGGATTCAATAAATCAAGTAATGTTTAGTAATGGACCACAAGGTTTAAGATCAGCCAGCGACAGTGCAACGAATGCAATGTCAAGTAAATGAATTAATATATTATCGCATTAAGCTCATGCCACTGAAACGTTAACCAAGCATATAAAATATGCATATAATTTGCCCCTCAACAAGGTAATATTGCAATATACCTTAAGAAATTCTCAATACAAAATGTCCTTTAGGGGTGATCGCGCCATGGATGTCACAACCCCAGACAGGGCAGTCACGGCCCAATAGATCTACTTAATGTACTAGCGCTTACCCATCATAGGTAATTAACAGTGCATGAAATTCGGGGCCTTTTTGCAATAGGTACTCATGCAGATAAACTCATAATCGGGTCAAGCATACCCTTCAAGCACTTGTGTCCAATTTAAAACAAGTAATATGTTCAAAAACTCACAGTTTTGTAAATAGATAAACAATGATCTCAAATCATTTAGTAAGCAATTCAAGCTTAAATAAATTCAATGGTATACAACCATGTATCAAACATGTATTAGAAATCATGTGAAGAGCAAGTAAAGTCTTTAGTAAAAACATTCATGTAACGCTTATGAAATTGGAATCAATAAGTTATTTGGTAAAACGAGCATGTATTCTCACCCCGAAAATAGTTATGAAAACCATTAAAGAAGAAAAGATGGGGCTATGAACTCACCGTAAGTGGATGATCGAAGAGAAACCAACAATGAGAAGATGACTCCAAATATTAGTCGAGACCTATAAAGCAAGTCGCGACTTAGAATGATATATGATATCATTATAATAGAATAGTTATACAATACTAGTTAAAGAATTCGAAACATAAACAATATTGCACCAAGACTAAACCAAAGTGTTTTTATAAAGTATAATGATGTCTAACCTGTGGTCATATCAAAATAAACATCTACTAATTCTCGCCCCTTAATTCCTATCTCAATCATACATGGTCATACTTTTCATTTTTCCAAACCTAGACGTAAAAGTCAATTTTCTGATTTTAGTCATTTTTCAAAAGAGTATAAATCCTAAACCGTAAAAGGTATAGACATGAGGCTTTCATCCCTGGAAAGGCCTTGAAGTCTAGTTTGCAGAACATTAAGCCTCAAACTCCAAATGTTTACCAATTTCTAGAAAAGGACAATTTACTATCGCTAACTCAAAACAGAAAACTACCTTTTGCAGAATTTAGCCATGATTACCGGAACTTATCTCGCATTCTATAAAAGATATAAAGGTGAGGTTTTCACCCCTGGAAAACCACATGAATATAGTTTTCAAAAAATAAAGCCAATCATTCAACTCATTTACCAATCAACGGGAAATCAACTTTTACTAACCGAAGGTCAAACCAGATTTTTAACGGAATTTCTTGGTTTTGCCGTTTTAGTCATAAATCCTAAACTAAAATAGAAATGAATGTGAGGACAAGTTCTGGAGCTTCTATAAGATGTCTATCATTGACCCAAGCTTTAAAACCTAAACTTTTAGTTCAAAAACCCTGACATTAACATGCTTTCTAATCGAAGGTCCAGAATTGACCCATGTTCGTATTTTGAACATATCTCCCTCATACGAAGGAATTGGTTGAGCATCCAACTATCTCATGATGCCAAGAACTATATCTATTCACCCATAAAATTATCTCACAAGCTCCAGGCCAAAATGTTTGAGAACAAGCTCCGTTCACCTACTATCCTAAAACAGCCCGCAAAATCCTATTCTAAATCAACCAATAACACATCTAAATCTTCAATTGAGCCATCACAAGGCCAAGATACTTCAATGCAATCTATCCTATAACCATTATACCTCACATACACTAACTTACCAAGATTAATTGAAAGAATTTACTTGTATGATCATAAAAGTTAAAATCAATAACATGCACTCACTAGAAAATTAAAACAAGTTAAGGTTTTAAGAGAGTACTTTTAACTTACAATGAGATGGTTTAAAAGGATCAAACATAACCCTAGATGGGTTATGTTTGGCTACAAAATCCAAACACTAAACCCAAAAACCTTAACTTGATTATCTTGCTTCAATCTTGATCACAATCACTCCTAATTCAATCCTTGATAATCCTAGAGCCCTTAATCAATTAAAAACCCTAAATCTTGATGATCTTCAAAATCTTTATTTTCTTTAAAACACTTGCATGTTGGTTTTTATAGATGAGAAATGGTTAGGGTTTGTTGTAGTAGTGATTTCAGGTTGAATGGAGGAGATTTGGTAGGGATTTAAGATTGATGATGGTGGTTTTGGGTTTGTTTATGTCGAACCAAAGAGAAGAGCAGGGAATAGGTTATAATTTTTTTTGAATGATTGAGTGTGTGTTTGGTTCGGTTATTAAGAGAGGGGAGGGAGTGGGCTTTTGGCCCATTCTTGCTTATCTAATAATACTTATTAACCTTGGGCCCTAAAACCTTACCTAGCCCGATACTTTTTCCTAAAACGCGATTTTCGTCAAGGTGCAATATAAAACTCGAGGAAAGCGTAAAATGCAAAAATAAAAATAATTTGGCACTCAAGGCCCGTATACGGAGTCATTGGTTTCTCGATTGATAAAAATGGATAATTTAAATTGTAAGATTCGCGAGGGTTTTAAAATTGACGATTTCAATAAAAATCATCTAAAATAATAAAATGAATTATTTAAAATTGAAGGAATACTTATTAATTCAGAATAAGTAGTGATCTTAAATACGGGGTTTTACATTCTCCCCTCGTTAAGGGAGCGACGTCCCGACGCTTGATTTCTCCTATTCGCTTTACACTTGCTCAAGAAGAGTTGCGGGTATACTCAGGTCGTCGTCAAGGTTTCTAACAGAAACTAAATGAGAAAAAAGTCCAAACATCAAATATATGCAACGTGCATAAGCGAACGGACTGAATGACGCGAAAATCTTTAAAGGAAAGATAAAATACATGACTCGAAGAAGAAGCCATTGAATACGAGGAATTTAACAAGTTGTCAATTCTTGGAAGCGATTAATGGTTCATTACCATTAGATTATCAAGTTCGCGGCGGTCGATACACATTCGGAAAAACCCATATAACAAATCACAAGTCGAAAGAAGTTCATAGCCCAAAGAATGATTCGTACAAACGAACGCACGCTATGCCGGATACACATAAGCCTACTCATTCACAATTCGTCACTTACATAAAGAGGCGTCCCAATCCATGTAAGTGATGAATTATGAACTTATGGTTCGGCGGTTTATAATTTCCTTATTCAAATGAAGAAGCGTCCTAATTCATTTCAATAAGACGATTATAAATCATCCTACTTAAGCATGGCCGACATAAAACACAATATCAAAACAATGTTACAATAAGTAAAAAAGGAGTTTCTACTTGACGGCATGATTCTTCAAAATCATAAGAAGTAACAAGAAGAGTAATAAGACGTTAGTCAATCGCATTCCAAAGGTATGTGCCAAAAGACGGCACGATCCGAGGTGACAAGATAAAGCCGTACTCCCATCAATTGGAAGATTTCAAAACAATGAATTACAAACACCACATACACGATTTAAAACTCAGAGTCGAACAATAAAATAACTAGTGGAATTGACAAAGTACACCGAATGTCAATATTATCAAAAGGGAATAAAATAAAGTCGCGTTAATGTTTCGGAGATCACCGCATCGCTCATAAAATATCAAAGAAAAAAGGACTTATTAAGACTTACTATAATACTATACACATATGTAGGTAATTATCATTACATAAACACTTCTGCCCTTTGCAATATGACTTAATGGACCTATATTTCAAAATCCGTAATAGGTATAAATGAACGGTTTTCGCCTTAAACAAGATGTTAGACTCTAGTTTACTGAGATTACAAGATAAATACTCAAAGTGTTAAGATCCTAAGTGAAGTTGAAGTTATCATTTTACATCATGTGACAAATCTGATATTTAAAACGTTTTTTTGTTTTATGTTTTTGTTGCTTAATCTCATTTTATAATTCTGTTTGACCCAAACGATAGACCTAATTTTAATGTTTATCTTAATCCTCCCTTTATAGGTTGTAATTGTAGTGCATGGGGCATCTAGTAAATAGGAAATTATTAGTTCTCAATCTCTCTTTTTGAATATTCTGGGCACATTTTTAGCAGTTGGGGTAGCCGTTTGTGTAGGTTCTCTGCTTTCGGACATGGTGACGGCGCGTTGCCTTTGCCCCTATGTCTCCGGGTGGGGGTAACGTCACCACTTCGTGGGTCGAGGGGCGTATGGACGCGACTTGCTTGGCGTTTTTTTGGTGGATTATGCTATGATTAGGGGTAGGTTTTTGGGAAGTTAGTTTGGTGGAGTTTGCATTAATTTTTGTGGTTTATAGAAGGTTTGGTTGGGAGCGGGGAGGGGGTGGTGTGGGTGGGGGGTGGGGGGGGGGGGGAGGGGGGGGGAGGCCGGGGTCTGATGGGGGGGGGGTGCTGGGGGGGGGGGGGGGGGGGGTGGGTGGGGGGGGGTGGGGGGGGCTTCGGGGAAGGGGTGGGGGGGGGGGGGTTGGGGTGGGGGGGGGGGGGGGACGGGGCTGGGGGGGTGGTTGGTATGGTGTGGGGTTTTGTGTGTTTTCGGGGGGTTGCGGTTTGGTGGTTGTGGTGTTTTTAATATTTTTTTTTTGTTTATTTTTTTTTTTTATACTTTTTTTTTTTTTTATTTTTTTTGTTTTATTTTTTTTTTTTTTTTTTTTTTATTTTATTGTGTTTTTATTTTTTTCTTTTTTATTTTTTTTTTTTTTTTTTTTTCTATTTTTTTTCTTTTTTTATTTATTTATTTTTTTTTTTATTTTTTTTTTTTTTTTTTTTTTTTTTTTTTTTTTTTTTTTTTTTTTATTTTTTATATGGATGGCGAGGAGAAATCCCGAAGATTTAAAGTAAGATTTTAAAAAATAAAATAGCTTACATAGTACGGTGTATCTGTTATAGTACTCTCATTAAGTTTTCAAGGGAGAAAAAATAAGAAAACTGGAAGTAGCGATAATCGGGGTTTGGTAATTATATAACCGACTATATAAGAAAAATAGTATGAAGTTCATAGAATAGACGTAGGAGGGACAAATCATAATCAAGTTTTATATACTAATTATCAATTATAATAAAAAATAAAGATGCCAAAAAGGAGCATATAAGTTACCTGCGGAGCAAAGGTAGCAAAATGCGCGCAGGATATCGGGACATATGGTGTACGGGATCTTATAAAATTTTTGAAAAACGGTTATAGTCTAGGGTTTTGAAAACAACCTAGTTCGCTATAACGAGTGCTCTGATACCAATCTGTGACACCCCCATAAAATCACAACGCAGCGGAATACCACTTTGGGGTGCCACTTCAAGGTATAAAGTACAAGTCACAGTAAACGACCTCTAAAGAGACGTTTGATAAAATGTCACATTCGATTTAAATAAATCAGAGTAAATTTAGGTCCCAATAATTTATAATTTAACAAGATTACAAGAGTTTAAACATGACTCCTTTGTATATTTTAATAATAAATGGTTGTCGAATGTGAAGAAAACCAAGTCTTTAAAGTTTTGATATCCACGCGTCTCGAATGCTCCCAATGCTCAGCTAGCAATATAATAACCTGAGAAAATACATGCAAAAACGTCAACAATAATGTTGGTGAATTCATAGGTTTAAGTAAAAGCAGTATTGAAATAGTTCAAGAAATATTTCTGTAAGAAAAGTAGCGTTACAACATTTAGAAGAATTGTTATCGAAATCCAAGTAATGTTTCAATAAATCAAGTAATGTTCAATAGTGGACCACAAGGTTGAAGTAATATTTCAGTAAGAAAAGTAGCGTTACAACATTTCAAAGTATTATTTCTGAAATCCAAGTAGTGGTTCAGTAAATCAAGTAGTATTTAAAAGTGGACCACAAGACTTAAGTAATGGTGGACTAAGTACGTATTCCGAAGTCCAAAACAAGTAATGTAGACAAGAGAAACAAATTCACCAAGTCTAAGTATATATTATTGCACTAAGCTCATGACACCGAAACCTTAACGTACTTCAATCAATAGATTGGAATGCCCCACAAAAGTAGGATGTTCTGCCAAACATCCTAGAAAGTAATACCTCAAATGTTCAATGCACCATGAGTCAGCTTGTGACCCCAAAGAAAGGTGGGGATTGTCAGTCCCGATAGATCTATCCACAACACTCGCGCTCACTACACTAGCAACTGACGGTTCATGATAAACAGGGGACTTAAGTGGCAGAGAAGGTACTTAGGCAATAATATCAGGCATTAATATCAGGCATAGCATACAGTTTGAAACAACACTTGTGTCCGAAGGTAAAAAAAACATGCATAGCAAATCAAACTTAGTAAGTTCATAAGTAATCAACCATGTATTAAAAATTCAGGTAGTAAGCAAGTAAAAGCTTTAGTAAAAATAGTCATTTAACGCTTAAGTAGTAGAAATCAATTTGGTAAAATGAGCATGTATTCTCACCCCGAAAACAGTTTATGAAAACCATTAAAGAGAAAAGGTGGGGCTATGAACTCACCTTGATGTTGCAGAGAAACTAGCAGGAATGCAAATAATAATCACAGCATAATTGGAGAACGGAACAGCTCGACCAAGAAGATGCAGCTTAATTTAACGGCTAAATCCTATTAGCTTAGGATGATGAATTTGGGGTTTACCGATGGATGAGTACATCAACGCGACTCGTTGATAAGGGATTGAGGTTTCAAGTTGGATGAGTTTGGTGGGTGGTTAAATAAAATACACCGACAAGAATACACAAAGCATGTAATATATTCCGCATATATTACATATGAAAAGAAACAATTATATAATTCATGTGACGAATCATATAATAAAGACAAACAAACAAAATAATGAGTCGCAACATATAATGCTTTACAAGTATTATATAAGAAGCGCGAGAAAATAATGGTAACAACATAATTCAACACGTTTTCAAAAGTCACTAATTAAATTAATAAAAAGTTCATACATAAAAGTAAACACGCTTTTTAAAGTTATGAATTTGCTAAATGACGTTTTTAAAGTTTGTACAAAAGTTATAGTCGGGAATTATAAAAATAATATTTTATATTTTAGTACTTCGTTACGCGTTTTAACTAAACTAGTTATCTTGTTTATACAAGTATAGCTTTCGTTTATGTACCGATTCATTGTATTATTATAATATTTTATAATTTAGTATTTCGTTACGCGTTTTACTAAAATAAGCTATCTTGTTATATAAGTTATTTTCGTTTATTTACCGATTTATTGTATTATTACAAATAAATAATCTTATAGTTATATAACCTTGTCATTTAATCAAGTTTCTAAAATAATATAAACTTTAAATGAAAGTTTACTAAGTATAAGAAATTTTTAGAAATTTCGGCATGACCTTGCGTTTATACGACGTTACCTATTTTTACAAAAACTCCAAAGTTTCCAATTCAAACATCCATGTTGCAAATACCTCATTATACATATTTAAACGAAATCGACAAGTACAAAAGAACAAGTAAAACCAAACACCCTATATGGGCTTAACCAAACACACCCTTAACAGCTATACCAAACACACCATATTGCTGTTAAACAGCGAACCAAACACCCTTAAATGCTATGTTATCCACAGAACCAAACGCCCCTTAACAGCTGAACCAAACACTCCCTATGCTGCTAAACTAGATCCAAACACCCCTATACACTTCTAAAATACCAAACGCACCCTATGGTGCTTCGCGTAACATCCAAACGCACCCATTCGGGGCTGTTTTACCACAAACCAAACGCACCCTTGTAGGCTGCTGTTGAGCCAAACGCACCCTTATGGCTGCGTTAACAGCAAATCCAAACGCCCCGTTAGGGCCATAAAACGCAGAAACAAACACCTTTTAAAATTTATAAAAATAAACGACTTAGAAAAAATACACATAAACTATATTTAACCATCCAAAAGTGGAGGTGGTGGTGGTTTCGGTTGGCTGTCGTGGTGGCTGAGCCACGACAGTGGTGATGGTGCGGCTGACGAGGGGTGGAGGAGGTGGTGATGATGTTGATGAAGGTAGCAGTGGTGGTGTTGGCGACGAGGTGACAGTGGCGGGGGTGGCGGAGATATGGCGGTGGTGACGAGATGAAGGTAGTGGTAGCGTGGGAGGTGAGGAGGGTGAAGAGGTGATGATGAAGACGAGTGGTGGTGGTGTTGTTGGTGATGGTGGCGTGGTGATGCTAAGGGTGCGACGATGGTAACAGCAGTGGCGGTGGAGGAGTGGTGATGATGGAGAGGCGCGTGGCGGAGAGTGGTGGAGTAGATCGGGTAGATCGGTGGAGGATCTATCTTTTTATATATTTTGGGTTCGCCGGAGTTTGGCCGAAAAAGTGGCCGGCGGTGGTGGCGGTGGCCGGAACAACTCGCCGGAAAAGATGGAGGGGATGGAGGAGGAAGATGATGTTTGTGTGTGTGTTATATTTTGTAAAAATGATTTAAAAGTTTGTAAATTTTATATATATAATAAAGTTATAAAATGAAATGTAAAATGTGTAATAGTTTAGGGTTGATTGTGTAAATATTTCCAAGGGGCCAAAATGTAACATTTGAGTAACTTTTATAAACATTGGTTCGGGACTCATCTGGACTAGTTAACGGGTGATTCGAATCACGAAACTTGCGTCTTTGTTTTCCAAATCATTTTTCCAACAAAAATGAGTATTTACTTGATAGTATTTCATAAATATTTTTTTAATATTTATAAAAATGTTCGTTATTTATTTGATATCCTAATTATACCTAGTCCGAAGGAAATAAATCTTAACCCGATTATTCGCGTTTTTAATAAACGTTAAATATTTTATTAAATATTTTTATTTAATAAAAGTGATAATTAAATATAATTTAATTATTTTCGTGTCGGCCCACGTTGTTCTCGTTTCTAAAAATTTTGCGAGTGTATTTCGGTCACTTTCTGCCCGTTTCTGGGTCTCGGGCAAAACTAAAAAGTTGTCAGAAATATCGTTGTACATCAAATTGCCTTAGAATCCGAATAATAAAAACGTGATTTAATGGTTCGTTTTTGATAAATTCTATGAATTAAATTATTTCCTTTTTTTCGTTTTCGAATCAAATAATTTAAAATAAATTTTATAAACAACAACATGTAATAATAAATATGATTTATTAATTAAATATGTTTCGAAAATTGACGGTTGTTATAATCGCCGAGCAATTCTCGTTCAACGGTATCTTAGCTAACTCAAGCAACTTTTCTTTATTCATGGGCAAACTCTTAATCGTAG
>BQNB010044018.1:19781-45142 GCA_026074375.1 Tanacetum coccineum
GATTATGATACATAATTACATAATATAATTCTTATTTATTCAAATCTTCCATCAAGATTAATTAATTAATTAATTATTACCTAAAATAAATCAATCACATTGTATACAAATATATTAGACTTAAATGGATTAAGGCATTTATATACTTTTCACAAGAATGCCTAGTCGGACGTAATATGCAAAGGGGTAGCTGTTTGTATTTTCATTCTAAGGTCATGAGACCATATTGAATAGGAGTTTCTCATATTGTGAAGCCAGTTGGTTTGCACCCTAGTTTATATGTATACTTTGAAAGGGGGTCAAGACTTAAAAACATACTTCTGTTGGCACAACAGAATCCTCTGTCAAGATGGTGAAACCTCTATACCCAGTATCGTAGCTGTACTCCTAGGTACGTAGCTTGAAACAATATCCCGACAAGCTGTGTCGCTTCACTAAGACCGTCGCTATTGTACGATGTTAAAATAATGCCATCTGCATAAATTGAAACTGTTAACAACTTACGAGAAACGGAGAAACCGAGCCTTAGGAGTCTACTTGAGGTCCTATTATGAGTGACAAAGGAGACGGACCAAGTTTTTCTGTATGATGGATTTCAGTGATTGTACTGGAAGAACTTACACGGATTCTGGAGTAGTAAAGGAGAATTGTCATGGAAGGGAGATTATGGGTAGAAAAATATGAATATGACTAGGGACGGATCTAATGTATAAGTACGGGGCTGCCCTCATAGCTCGTCAAAAAAGTTAAGAATTTAGTGTAATTTTTTTTTTAACCTTTTTTCGAACGTGCCCCTCACTCACATACTAAAACCCAATATTTAACACTTTAAAACCTTATAAATCTTTCATCTCTAAGTATCAATATTCGATTTATCATTTCGATTCTAGTTTTTTCTTTCACATTTTGTTGCTATTGTCAAAAAATTTTTTTGCCCCCCCCCATAAACTATTTTTCTGGTTCCGTTACTAGGGGCGGATGCATGCCCAAGATATGGGGGGCGGTGCCCTCCATGGCTAGACTAACGAGATGACATTTTAGTGTATTTTTTCTTTGATACTAGTTTATTGACCCGTGAAATTCACGGGGCCTTAAGAAACCGTTGACAGTGTTTTTATAAAAGATCGATTTGTGGTATTGCGTAAATAAATTACATGTTAGCCCCGTGAATAAAAAATTTTAATGCTAAATTACGATACATATAAATTATTGAAACGCTATAAAAGATATTTATTTCTTATGGTATAGAAATTTGAGTAAATATCACTTTGGAAAAGAGTAAAATAATCTAACATAAAAAAGTGGCATTTAATTCAGGGGCCTTAAGAAGCCGTTGACAGTGTTTATATAATGGATCAATTTGTGATTTTATGTAAATAAATTACATGTTAGATGTATGAATAGAAAACGTTAATGTTAAATTACGATACAAATAAATAAGTGAAACACTCTAAAAGACATTTACTTTTTATGGTATACAATTTTGAGTATATTTTTCTTTGAAAAAGAGTAAAATAAAAATATGTAACAACAAAACACACATAACATTTTATGGTGTTTAATATAGGTTTGATAAGAAAAATTACCTTTTATATTAATACTTTTCAGTTTTTGAAAACTAAAAATCAAACCATCGTTTCTAGTTTTGGTCGGTCATTTTGATTCAGTTTTTATTGTTTTCGGTTTTCCTGCTCACTCTTAACTTTTATATGTTTTATTCACGGAGCCTAAATTTTAAATTGTTGAATAGTATTTATATAAGAGATCAATTTGTGATTTTATGTAAAAAAAATATGTGTTAGATGTATGAATATAAAATACTGATGCTACATTATGATACAAATAAATTATTGAAACACTAAAAAAAATTAATTTTTTATGGTATAAAATTTTGAGAGCATTTCGTTTTGAAAAAGAAAATGGTTTACTCCCAACATATACTCAAATCCTGTAAATCTCGAAGTAACAATATTAAAATCATGATATCAATATGTAAGCAATAAGAAACACTAACAAGATTGATTTGGAGGTCGGGGAGGATTGAACAAATACTTAGCCATGTTATTTAGAGAGAGAAAGAAAAAGATGTTGTTTTAGAAAGAGAAAGAACACACACACACCTTATGAGAAATGATACAAATGAATTCTCACCCCTCTATGGAAGTATGGAGGGGGTATTTATAGTCCAAACACAACTAAACTATCCTCAATAGTCTAATCTAGTCTTTGCGTGTTTGGCTTTTATCAACTAATGTAATTCCGTATAAGTCCTCATATTTTAAGGCTAACAATCTTCCCCCAATATGTGGACATACGGAATTACTTACAATGTTCCTATTAAGTACAAATACAACATGATAAAATGACATCCAAGGCGCTTCCAATGCCGAAGATTACGTCTTTGTCTTCTAGTCTTGATACTTGTACTCCAACTTGGATCTTCAGTGTCTTTAATTGTACATGAACCATTATAGTATGCATGAGTTGGATTAACTTCCCCCCAATTCATGCAGCATGTCTTGAAAAGCTTTCTTCTTAGACTTCTTTTTGGCGAAGTTTCTGAATCAGCTTCCCCCCAAACCAACATCCATATCTTGAGCAGATTCTGAAACTTTGATGTAGCTTGAAAAAACTTCTGTTTAACATTTACGTGCACAGCGAAATTTTGTAGAAGTAGAAAACCACACCAAATACTACTGCTACTTGTCATTAGGTCTTGTGAATATTTGTTCGGGGGTACATGCAAGGAATCAGCAACAATTCTTCTCACGTATGCAGAATACTTCACAAACCATACTTAGTAAAGTAGTCTACACTACTTCCCCCTGGAAGTTGACATGGTAACATCAAAGTCAACTAAGTCTCGGATGTACACATTTTCCCCCATGATGGTTGCGAACTCTCGGAAGCATCATTGTCGTGTACGTCCATATACTCGAGAAGTTCTTGTCATAAGCATCAATCTTGAAAAGTTATGAAAGACATTGAAGAACTTTGAAGGATTTTGCTTAGACTGTAAAGTACCATTGTCCTGGAATAGCACAATAATATCCCATGAGAATTGTTGATTACATCTCAACCTTTAAACTCTTTGGCTAACTTACCAACCTCGAATTCTGTCGGCTATTGTTGTGATCACTTGGTGAAGTAAACCCGATATACCAAACTTGAAAATGAAGTAGAATCCCCCAAATTTATTACTTAATCTTGTATTGTTGTTGATTGAAGAACGATGCAAGATTAAATCAATAAATACTCTATACTCAACAAGAAAAGTATAAGAAGTACAACACCTCTTGAAATTACCCACATACTCTTCTGTGTGTGACACTGAGTACTACAACGTAACTCCTTTAAGTGATAGTTAACCAGGTCTGCAACCAACCACCCCTGACTGCTGGTAACTAGATAATTCAAGTCTCAATCATAGTTGTATACGTTCAAGCAAGTCATCAATCGATAGATTGGGTTTGAAGAAAAGGGGTAGAAAGTAGAAGGAAATCTCAATGATGAAATAAGTAGACACCTTCGTGAAACCCACTTCAATCTCAAATAAGGGATACCAAATCAACTTCGTGATCACTTGTCATCGTAATCCGAATCTTTAGCCGTTTTGACATTTTAGTGAATCTTATTCGGATCATTTTTAGTGTTATGTATCGTGTTTGTTGTGTTGTTGAAATCAATTAACATTCACGGGATTTTACAATTCTATGACTTAAACCGTAAAAAGAATCGACTTTTACAGGATTTTACTAAATAAAAAAAACCATGAATAAAAAATTGTTGTTGGTGAAATCGTTGTTGAACATGAAGTACGTGAGCTTTTATAACGATTAATGAGCTTATGAGGATAAACAGTGCAAAACCGGTTACTTGGAAGGGTTAAAGGCTTAAATATGTGAAATAGGGACCAACGGTGTAATGATATCTTAACAAAGAGGGTTAAAAAATCCAACAAATGACGAAGGGTGAATTTGGATTAAAGTCCAGGGGCTGCATGTGTCATTTTCTAATTCTTAGTAATTAAGAAACGAATGCCCTTCATTTTCATTATCACCTTCGTTTTTGAAAAGATAGTATTAGGGTACGATGTAAGTTTTACACCTTACGGGATTATACGGTTATCGACGGTGAAATACAAATATACCACGTTGGTCGAAAAAGGATCACGATCACGATGGTATAAGTTATAAGTCCCGTAGTTAACCATCACTCAAAACCGAAAAACCTGAAAATTACTTAAAATGTGTAATTTTAGTTCGGTTCACACACTTGACTAGTTCGGGTCTTTAACTTGAACTAGATCGGTTTGTATTGAACTTTGCTAGATCGGTTCTTTTATCAAGATGACTAGATCATGTCTCCTTGGAATTACTAGTTCGGGTCCTTAAGATTGAACTAGATCGGGTCTGCCTTGGCAAGTGACTAGTTCGGCACACTAGATCGGTTTAGATCGGTTCCCAAAGAAATATAACTAGATCGGTTCTCGATGAAATGTGACTAGATCGGTTCTTGTTGAGATGACTAGTTTGGTGCTCTTGATCGGTACACACTAGTTTGGTGATGAAGCTTGGATTAGATCAGTTATCTTGATGAATGAACTAGATCGGCACTATAAATATTGAACTAGATCGGTTGTGCTAGATCGGTTCTTGAAGCACTTGCTAGATCGGTTAGACAAACTATCAAACACTTTCTTAGCACCTTTCTTTGACTCCTTGCTCAAACTGTGTGGATCGTATGAATAAGCCAACAAACAATAAGCACTCCAAATAAGCTAAAATGATTAAGAAATGAAGCTAAAGAACTGTTTTTAAAATGCAAAATGTCTAAAACAAAAAAAAACGATAAAAGGTGATAAACTGTTAGAAGAAATGAGACGCAAAAGTTTTTTTTGTTTTTGTGAGAAACACATTTTTTTAGATAACAACAAACAGAATGTGTAAAAACAAAAACAAATCGGATGAAAAATTAAGCCCTTTAAGCCGAACCAATAAGCTCAAAATAACCATAATGAAACCACAAACACAACACACACGAATACAATACACCCCCGGTTAGCTCTTGATACCAATTGTACATAATAAGAAACACTAGCTAACTTTGATCCGGAGGTCGAGGAGGATTAAACAAATAGAAAGCCATATTATTGAGAGAGAAAAAAAAGGAAAGATGTGTATGTGTTTTAGAGAGAGAAAGAACATACACACACCTTGATGAAATGATACAAAATTAATCCTCACCCCTCCATAGAAGTATGGAGGGGGTATTTATAGTCCAAACACAACTAAACTATCCTCAATAGTCTAATCTAGTCCCTGCGTGTTTGGCTATTAATGATCTAATATAATTCCGGATAAGTCAATATATTTTAATGCTAACACGGTTTTTGATGTTCGGCCTTGACTTTTAAACATGTCAAACACTTCTCGACATATTTTACACAATCTTTTTTCATACCCGGCCACCAATAATTCTTCTTCATATCTAGATACATCTTTGTAGCTTCCAGATAGATCGAATACTTTGACTTGTGTGCTTCTTCCAAAAGTAAATCCTTAACATGGCTTCGGAAAGGAATGTAAATTCTTACTTGTCGAGTCTTAACCCCTCGACTATCATCTTCAAGATGAGGAATGTAAGATGTAATACGTTCACTCTTTCAATTCTCTTCCTTCAATGCCTCCACTTGAGCCGATTTTATTTTATCAAAGAGATCGGAAGTAATGATCATTCGTAATGAGTGAATTCTCGTCACTTTTTCTCTTTCTTTTCGACTCAACGCATCCGCTACAACGTTCGCCTTACCAGGATGATAGCGAATTTCACAATCATAGTCCTTAAGTAAATCTAACCATCTTCGTTGCCTCATATTAGGATCTTTCTTCTCTAAGAAGTATTGGAGACTCCTATGATCGGTGTAAATTATGAATTTTACACCATAGAGATAATGCCTCCAAATTTTCAAAGCAAAGACTACCGCCGCAAATTCAAGATCATGAGTCGGATAATTTTCTTCATGCTTTTTCAATTGTCTTGAAGCATAGGCGATAACCTTGCCTCGTTGCATAAGAACACACCCGAGACCGACATAAGACGCATCACAATAAACAACCATATCTTCGGTTCCATTCGGTAAAACGAGTATTGGAGTTTCACATAGCTTCCTTCGTAAGGTAACAAAAGCTTCTTCTTGTTCCTCACCCCATTCAAAAGGAGTATTCTTTTTAGTAAGCTTAGTTAACGAAGATGCAATCTTGGAGAAATCTTGAATAAACCTTCGGTAATAACCCGCGAGACCTAGGAAACTTTGAATTTCGCCAACATTCTTCGGAGTTTGCCAATTCATCACCGCTTCAATTTTAGCTGAATCAAGCTGTAGACCTTCGGAATTTATAACATGTCCGGGAAATTAAACTTTTTGTAACCAAAATTCGCATTTTGAGAATTTGGCATACAATCTTTCTTTTTGAAGGGTTTCTAAGATTTATCGTAAATGAATTTCATGTTCTTCCTTGCTTTTGGAGTAAACAAGGATGTCATCGATGGACACAATAACAGACTTATCTAACATTGGTCTACAAACCCGGTTCATGAGATCCATGAAAATAGCCGATGCATTAGTGAGACCAAATGGCATGACAACGAATTCAAAGTGTCCATAGTGTGTCTTAAAAGCCGTCTTGGGAATGTCTTCTTCTCGGACCTTCAATTGGTGATAGCCCAAACGTAAGTCAATCTTTGAAAACCATCTCGCACCTTGAATTTGATCGAAGAGGTCATCGATTCTTGGTAGAGGATATACATTTTTGCAGAATACTAGTAATCTATAACACCAAATAACAATGACGAAATTCTAGAGAGAGAAAGTGGATGGGAGGAAGGTTTTAGTGAGAGAAAGTAACAAAGAAAGAAAGATTAGATTATGTGTGAGAAAATGAACCAACCAACCACCCTCTCCATGTGTGGAGAGGGTATAAATACTCTTACATGACCGGCCATGGGCCTTATGAAAGGCTTCCCATGGGCCTTTGGCCCATTTAGCTTACTAACAGAACATTTGATTAATCTTTGAGCTACGACTAACTATATTGGTAGTGACCGATACTTTTCGTGTTTTTAACAATCTCCCCCTAAGGGAGGTCACTCCAATTCATAAAAACTTAAACCTAGCATACTAAGCTTTGACTTTATTCTTGAGCTCGTAGTCTTTAACTTCAATCATTAACTTGTGATATGTTGTAGTGATCATTGACTTTAGGCTTTGACTTGCATCTTTGACTTGATATAAATATGATCTTGAGCACTTAGAATTCATCAGCCAAATACAATCTCCTTGTTGGGATTCTTGATTTGATGAGACAAAATGAATAAAAGAATGAAACAAAAGGATCAAAGTCGTCATTATAAAACTCTACAAGCTGGTGAAGAAATATGAAGATTTGGTCAAATATTCTATAGGATAATGATTAGAAAACATATTAATGTGGTTTAATGTAATTTAAATAGTTTCCTTATCTATTGATTTACTTCCTTTGTAAGTCATGATCTCTCCTTATATAAAGAGATCATAGACATAGGTTTTATATATCCATCCATAGAAAACTAGAGCTCTCCCAATGAGAGTCTAGATAGTTAGATAGCAAGTCGACTGATGAGAGTCGAATAGTACACGGTGTAGCCCTAAATTATAGTTGGGGTAATAGGAAAACGTTCAATAAAGAAAACCTTGTGATAACTTTGATTGTGTTCTTTATTATTCCGTTGCGTGTTATCAATCATTGTTATTGTTCACCTTAGATATATAAGATCTAATCAATCTTGAGCTATAAACGATCTTATCACTCCTTTATCATCTTTTGATCTTTTCCATCTTGTGTACTTCTGACCTTTGGACAGACATGCTCATACTGTTCTTGATATTGAAAGCGTGTGTAGCCATCTTTCTTGATATTCTTTAACTTTAACACTTTGTCACTTTATTGGAGGACGTACGGTATCAACATAATACTTCATCGCTTCAAGAAAGACGTATGGTATCAGAGTAGCGGAAGTCTTAAAACATGTACTTGAGCTTTCATGATGTCTTTATAAATGCCATTCGAGTATGAGCATGCGGCTATGAATCTGACTCGTCCACGTCTATCTGTTGCCATCATCGGAAATACCTGCAGGTTTAGGTTAGTGATAATCAACAGATATGGATGAAAGTTTCTTTGTCACTTCATCGAATATGGTTGCAATAACCATGGTTCCCCGTTGATCAATATAAATATTGCATGTGATCAGATAGAATTCCGAAGAATCTTCTTGACAGGGTTTCGCAGCTACACTAGCCGTTCTCATTACCGAAACATCTCAAAGCAGACAACACGGTATGAGTGAACCAGTGAGTTAATCTATCACCGATTGAAATAAAATTTGGTTTGAAAATTAATCGACGTGTCACTTGCTAAAGTGTTTTTGCGACACATCGAGAGTTTTAAGCATTTCAAAATTCATCAATCGTTAATTCATTTCCTGGAACAAGTTTGATTCATATAGAATCGTACCATCGTTTCTTTCTAGTTGTCACAAGTTTGATTCGTAAGAATCGCACAAGTCACCTACCATGAGCTTGTTTGATGTTGGCTCAAGCAGGATTTCCATCTTCACTGTGAATACTTAAGTTTCACTCGGATGTTCTAGCAAAATCAAAAGGATAATGCGTAGGACTCTTAATATATATTTCTTGTTATTCACATTGTATGACTTAGCAAGCATAATTTTGACAAGTGTCCTAATGAGATTTATGGATGATCTCTTTTGGCTTTAGACTCAATAGTGCACTTTGGTTTTAGTGATCGAAAGCTGGAACAGACTGCCACCTTTTCAATACCAACTAACTCGAAGTGAGAAAGTTGATAGAAATGAATGTAATCTCCGTGAGAAATGAAACAGAAATCTTTTGAGAGATTCTGATTGGCTAGGGAGGGTTGTGCATTGCATCACTGAGTCCATGATGTCAGTCTTCAGTGTCAGCAATCATCTTTGTGATTTTTAACAGCAGATGTATTGACCTGGTTTTTGTCAAAGTGTAAGTATGACTTCTTTCTTTTCACCCTTTATCTTAACTTTTCTTTTTAATTCTTCAACCCCTTCAGCGCTTACCGAGACTTCATTACTAGTACCTTGTTGGGTTTGTTCCAGTACTAGCTCCATCTCAGTCGGCACTTTTCCCTTAATCTCACTTTACTCCTTTTTTCATACCTAAGGACTTCTACACTATCTAGTGGAATATCCCTGGGTAGATCCCTTCAGTTCTGGCTGGATCATGGGAATGGATACCTAAACTTAACCACCTTATCACTCCAATACAATAATTTAAATGGTCGGTCTTTGGTACTTCCACATTTCAGCCAATCACGTAACCATTTGCTCCCCCTTCATATGTGCATCGATTAATCGAAAGAGTTTAGCACATATATGGGATAACGTACACTTGAGATCTTAAAAATCACATTATTAGCCATATATTTTAATCACATTTTCTCCCCTTATCAAAAATATTAAAACGCTTGATAATGTCCAATTATTAACAAGCCGCATTAGGAACATTTTTAATTCTCCCCCTCAATTTATAAGGGTATTATATGGTGCTTGAGTATGATAATTTGAAATTTTTTGAATTTACTAAGAAATTCTTGAAAATTCATACTCAAACACTATATATGCCTACTTTTTAAGTCTATACTATTTATATACATATTCACAAGATTATTATATACGAGAAATAGACCTGAAATGAGTTGAGACAAAATATGACAAAGTCATATTGTCCTTTCCAGTAGCCTGAGATCTTTCCCGTATTCCCTTCCACCAATGAACTTTTCTAGATTCCGCATCAACCTCCTTTGATAAAGCTGCTTGTCAATATACTGAACCATAACTCGAGCCCTCTTCTTGTCTAAGTTACTCCATTTCCTCATTGGCATGTATTCCATTCTTATTCCCGCAGCAATGTCGTGAAGAGCAGTCCGAACATCATTGAGCGTGTCATCAATGAACTTGTGAAGTTCATCAGCGCGCATCAATCTTTTCCTCTTGAACTGATCCACATATATTATTCCATGAGGGTCTGAGTGTGAAGTGTATGCAGTTTTGTTCCTGAGATTTAATCTGTATGTGTCGGGTTTAGTGAGGTTGAGCTTCTTTTGGTAACTTTCGACACCTAATTGAAGATCTTTCACTCGCCTTTGAATGACAATATGTTTGGTGTACATACGTAATGCCACATTCAAATCATGTCGTTCGTCGATTGTGAGATTGGTCAGCT
Source organism: Tanacetum coccineum (assembly GCA_026074375.1). Taxonomy (NCBI): domain Eukaryota; kingdom Viridiplantae; phylum Streptophyta; class Magnoliopsida; order Asterales; family Asteraceae; genus Tanacetum; species Tanacetum coccineum. The sequence goes on from BQNB010044018.1 coordinate 30,100, forward strand.
TTTGTTGAACGAGTAGAAGTAACATGTCTTCAATGTCTTGTAGACGTAGTCTTTTGAAATCACCTTCTTTAAACGTATATAGCTTTTGATCATCTCGACAAACTTCAATCTCTTCCAGGTAACCGTAGTCATACATCTTCATAATTGTATTTCTGGTAACCGCAATGATTCTTCTTCTGGAGTAAACATCTTTAGACGAAGTCAAGTTACTTGCATATCCGTAGAAGCTTTAGCGTTTGGGACCCTAGTGTGAAGTGCCAAAGTAAGCATGTTGATCATATTTCAACTGCACGGGACTCCACAATTCGGGAACCAAGTCTTCGATCCATTTGAGCTCATAAGTAGCAACCTTTGTCTTAGTGACAGAAGATGAGTATCGTCTACTTAAGTCTCCACCCTTCAAATATTCCAGGTCTTTATTAATGAAGTAATCCTTAAGGATAATTTGGCGTCCTCGATGATCTTGAACAGATACGGTTTATTTTCAGGGTTATGTCAGTCAAGTCGTTCAGTTGTTGCTTTGGAACATTCTTCAAGATGGTACTCTAATTCTGTGATACTCTTGCAAGTGCCTTTGAGCAGGTTGAATGCCAGTCCAACCAAAATTTTTTGAGTCAAATTTGGAATTTTAAGCTGATTTATGACAAATGCAGAGAAATCAAATGAAGTATCATTGAGCTCATCAAATGAAGTGGGAGGTTCTTCAGCATGCGCAACTTGACTTATCCAGGTCTGAGGAGGTCGAAAGTCAACTTGTCGTCTCTTACTCTAATCAGGATCTGGAGTTGGAGGTCGCTTGGGTTTCTTGAACCAGTCGGGTTTGGTAACCTCCTTATCAACGGGTTGTTCATTATTGTCTCCCGTGATGAACTCCTGATCTTGTTGCATGCCTGAGTCTTCAACAGTATAACTTGGCTCCTCTGTATTGGCAGACTTGCCGGAAGACTTATGTTGAGATTGGGAGGCGTCTTTAGAGGTGCTTGAAGACTTCTTTTCCTTTGACCTTGAATCTCTGGAAGACTCAACATCTTTACTCGATTTCCTTCTTTTCTTCCCTCGGTCTGATCCAGCGGAGGGGTCTCGATCTTTGTCACTGTCGTCTCGACTCCTCTTTAATGAAAAGACTTTACCATATGAATCAAATAGATCTTTGTCAGTGTTATATGACTCGACCAGTGCATCATAAAGCTTCTTTTTGTAGTCAGCTTTATCATGTGACTTGTTCTTCTCTATCTTGTCAATCAGTATCTTCGTAATCTTAAACGCAGAGAGTGATGCGGCTGCCTCATAAGTAGACGTTGGTTGTGATGAAGACCTTGTCAAGACAACAGCTTCTATTGATTATGTAACATTTTTCTCTATTACAGGATTTTCAAAATCTGACACTGCTTGAGGAAGAATCAGAGGAAGTTGAGTGTTGACTTCTTCCTTAATAAGAGCTCTTATTGACGTGTCAATGAGTTCTATGTAAGCATTCTTCTCATCTTGAGCTTCTTGTATTCAGTCCAAATTATGTGCTAGAATGGCCTTGTTTATCGCTTCTCCACGTTAGTTATCCATGTAACGATCAACTATAGCAGGAATGAAGGAGATAGCTTGAGCATACTTGTCACACCCCGCCAAGAATGGATATCATCACAACACACGGTGTCTCTATAGAGAATACTAAAAATGAAAGCTAAAGTAAAGCAAAGACACATAGTGTCATAACAATACCCAAAAACTAACAAAAAATCCAAAAGGCGTCTTTATCGATGAAATGAAGTTGTAGATGATTAAAGAATGGAGGTAGTGGAGGAACAGTTGTAGTGAAACTTGATGTGATTTCAGAAATTATTGTTGCATGCTGAGATGTGGTGTCCATCAAAGAGGCAATCTCATTGTCAGCTGGAGATGGATTATTCTACTCCACATAAGGGTGAGTTTTGCTTTAAATTCGGAGGAGACAGAAGAGCTTTTGTGTTGGACCTCCAGTCTTCTATATGTCAAGAACATGTGTAAGTGTCACATGAGCATCTTCCTCTTCTTGGTTAAATCCTGACTGTTGAGAAACATTTTGTTGATATGCTCCACCCTGATCAACATCGGTCATGTTAGCATCTTTGTTTCCTAGATTGATATTCACATCTTTATACCACTTTTTGGTGAGCTCATCATCTTCTTCTTCATCCATCTTTTCATCTTCTTCAATATTGAATTCATCATCATATTCTTCTTCTTCTTCTTCATAGAATTCAATGGTAGACTAATCGAGAACAAGAATCTTGATTATGTTTGACTCAGTTCTATCACTATCAGTCTCTTCATCATCGTTATTCATGTCCTCACCTTCTTGTTTATCATCATCATTAGCATCATCAACATCCACTATCACCATCAATGCTAACATTTCCATCATTATCATGTTACCGATTTGTCATCACTTAGATCATCATAAATCGTTTCAATCATGCATCGATCTTCAATCTTCACTGTCACCTTAGCCTAAGATCTTTCTCACTTTTACATATTCGATATGGGTACATCGAGAGAACCACTGGTATAGTACGCATTTCCTTCATCTGTACCAGAAGTCTGTTTGTTGCTAAGGCACAAGGCAGGAACTTTGACTGAGTGTCAACTCCATCACCTGAGCCACTTGCTTGAGAACTGTGAAATTATGTCTTGCTTCTTTTGGTAGCCAGCTTAAATTGTTCGGCTTCACTTAAAGCAACCTCAGATAAAACAGCTAATCCTTTGGCTTTTGGCTTCTTTGCAGGTTGCTTCTTCTAGTCAGATTTTAGCCACCTATAGCTTTATCTTGATTTTGTACCTTGTTAGTAGCTTGAACAGGTTTTTCCCCCCTGCATGGTTAGTGTCAGGAATCACTTTCATTTTGGACGTACTTTGGTTTGGAGCTTTCTCAGGTCCTAGAGGCAAAAGTGTAGTATTCTGTAAGCATTGTATTCCAACATATCTTGGTTTGTAGTTCCATTAGGGAGAATGGTAAAACCATATACTTGGTACTTCATGTCTGGAGATACATCTTATAGAAGCAAACATGGTGTCATCTCGAGTAGTGTGCCAAAACATATTGTTTCTCCTCGAAATAGACTGATCATTTGACATGAAGTAATCAATGATGATCTTTGTAAATCTAGGGTATGACATCTTGTTGGTCTTCTTAGATTCTTTGTTTTCTATCTGGAACAAGAGATCTTCCCAGAGTAGATACACATAATCGATATTCTTCGTATGGAACATACCCCAGAGGATTTAAGCATGAGACAGACGAATCTTGTCCATTCCAGTTTCTTTGCCACTTAAGCACTTGTTGATGACGGTAGCAAATGCTCTCTATGGTTGATGTAAGTAGTCAACATTCACATCAGTGAGATAGGTGTTGTCTCCAGTGTGTCCAAGATCTCTGATGAAAGAGAGAATGCCATGTATTCCTTGGGATTCGTCAAACTTTTGTCCTGGAATTTTTTACGGGCAAAACTAGAGTAATTTTCTCTCGGAACATATCAACATCGAGAGAGACTTTCTTCTTGTTTATCGTAAATCTAATGGATGACTTATGAACGGAAACTGTTTCCCAAAATTCTTGCATATAAATAGTAAGAACATCTGTAGTGATCAGTAATACACGGTAGAAAGGAGTGAGAGCAAGAGCATCCAACACGACTTAAAATGTAGCTTCTTTTGGTTTGATGTCTGTCTTGAGTCTCATGTTGCATTTCCCGAATTCAAGACGGTCCGCAAGGGCAACAAGAGCATCATCAAGGGTTTTCTATTGATCTTGAGTGGTATTCATGTTTCTGCTAAGATTTAACCAATACAATTTATATATATAACCAATTTTATATATAGAAGTAACACTATAAGGCCCTTTGGATTGATGAATACTTAACTTGTAATGCATGATGTGGATATCATTCTAATGAATTAGGCTCATTAAGGCAGTTTAGCATGATTGAAAAAGATCTTATCATCCGAAGAGGCAACTTAATTGGCATAATGATGATAAGCTTAAGAACAACTTAGAATAGTGTTATTAGAAATCCTATCCAAACAAACTTGTAAAGAATAAGTAACCTAAGAGATGTTCAGATATCCTTGTTAAACTAGAATATATAGCCCATATTTCACTTGATTAGATTGCATAATCTAACAATTTTTAATTATCTACCTAAACTTGGAGTTGAAATTGCCTTCAGAAAAAATTGTGTCATCTTAAAATTACCTTAAAATCCATTGCTAAAACCTTGCCCCGTATTTAGGAGTTGTTATCTCGCCTCGAGAAGAAGTTGATAACTCTCCGTTGTAAGTGGAGTGTTGATAACGGTCGCCTTCTGAAGGGAGTTGTTTAACTCGCCTTCTAAAGCGTTTGTTAACAAACCTACACAGCAATAAACAGCGGCGTTAAAACTACGCCTTTAAACACATTTTTCACATACATGAAATTTTAAGTATCAAGAAGTGTTCAAATAGCATTCTTAACAGATGAATAACACTTAGGTTCATTTATAACAAAATTTAGCCACAGAATCATCAAAAAACGATCAAGAATGAGCATATTTATTCATTTTGATGCATTCGTACAAGAAACTACAAACAAGGATGCAGATTTAAGGCTCAAACACATTCAAGAATACATAAAACCACTTTCTTACACAAAACCCACTAACATATTTCACTAAAACCCGAAAACCCAAAATTTCACAAACAAGAATCATCAATAACTCATTCATATGATAACTAAACAAAAAACTGTTAAATTGAGTATTCTACACACTAAACTAACAAAACCCTCATATCAATTTAAGGTTTTAGACACATATTGATTTTGACGAAACCCTATTCCAAATTTTAGGTGTTTTCTAGATCAATCATGGAATGAAACTGTTATAGTTCCTTTGAATATATGTTAAAAGTTATAGGAAGTGATAACGATGTTTCAAGTTATCGATAAGAAAAATAGGGAGGTGTTATAGGGTTTGTTTTGGGTTGGTATGGGGGGTTGGGGTATGGGGTGTTTGGTGGTGTTGGGGGGGGGTGGGGGGGGTTTTTTTAGTGGGGGGGGTTTGGTGGTTTATTTGGGGGGGGGGGGGGGGTATAGGGGAAAAGAGTGGGAGTAAGTGGATTGGTGGAGGTGTTTGTGGGGTGTATTGGTTTGGGTTGTTTGGATTTTTGTGGAAAAGTTTGGGGTTAGTATGTAAGTTTTAGGTGTGGGATATGTGTAGAAAGTTTGGATGTTTATATGTTATGGTTGAGATATGTTTTGTGAGTTTAGGTTGGTTAGAAAAGGGTGGGGGGGGGTTAAAGGTAGGGGGGTTTTAAGGGAAGGTGATATTTTAGTGGGGTGTTTGTTGTGTGGGGTATGGGGAGATGAAAGATTTTATTGTAAAGGGGGAGTGGATTGTGAGGTTTTGGAGGGGGGGGTGGGGGGGGATTTGGGGGGGTTTTGAAAAATGGGGAGGTTGTTGGTTGGGGGGTTGGTGTTTTAATTATAGTTGGTTTGTTGGGAGAGGTGGGGATATGTGTAGATTAGGGTATAGGTATATGTGGTTGTGGGGGTTATAGGGGGTGGGATTGGTGGATATTTAATGGGATGGGGATGTTTGTGTATGTAAATTTGTTGGAGGGGTGGTGATTGGGGGAGGGTTTGGTAGAAGGGTTGTGTGTAAGGGGAGTGGATTTTGTTTGTAATTGGAATGGGGGGGGGATGTGGGGGGGTTGAGGGGGGGTTATGAGAGATTTGGATGGGTATGAGATGTGATGGTGGTTTGGTTTGGGAGTTTAAGTTTGGGTGATGGGGATTTGTATGAATTTGTATGTGGGGTGTTGGGGAGTGGTTTTGGGGGTTGGGAGGGGGTTGGGGTGTGTTTTTTTTTGTGGGGGGGGGGGGGTGGGGGAGGGTGTATGTGGTGTCTTGTGTGTGGTAATAATGATAGAAAGGTAAGAGAAGTTGTATTAGGGAATTTTAGGGGGAAGGGTGGATGAGGAGATGTATTGAGGGAGTGATTGTTGGGGTTTGAGGGAGAGGTTGATTTGGGGGTGGGTTGTGGATAAATGGGTGGATGAATATTTGTGTGGGGAGAGTAGAATGTGAGAATAGGGGGGAGGGAGGGTTTTTTTTGTGTAGTTATGAGGTGGGAGGAGAGATAGGGGTTTATGGGGATATGTTTATTGAGGATAGATGGGGGGTTTTGGTATTGTTGAGGTGGTTGGGGGTTTAATGTTGAAAGGGTTGGGGGGTAGTTGGTGGGATGGGGTGTTGGGGGGGGAGGGTTAAAAAGTTTGGGGATGGGTGTAATTTTGTGTAGGTTGAGGGATGGGGATGTGAGAGTTGGAGGGTTGGATGGGGGTTGTTGGTATAGGTAGGGAGATGGTGTTTGGTTTAGTATGTTAGTAGTTAGTATAATTATGGGTGATTGTTGGGAGAGAGTGGGGGAGGTTAAGGATATTTTGTATTAGGTAAAGGATATAGTTGTGGTTAGAGGATATTTGGAGTATAGGAGTGATTGTTGTGTAATATTACAATTATCTAGATTATTCTATTGAATGATGGAGTCAAGATTAAAAGTGACGAGTCACAATGATTTTTCCTCTATTTAACAAACCCGAAATTTAGGGTTTTTAAGTGTGTAACTTTAGAATAAAAAGAGGGTACAAACCCTAGTTTATTTAGCACCTGTTAAGGACAAATTTAGGGCCTAAAAACCCTATTGTACTTCCTCCAACTCATGTTTTAATCAAGTAAGGTTTATTTAATCATTCAATATGTCTATGTGTTGTTTGATCTATCTATGCTCTTGCTTTATCTTTAATATACTTGGCTAAACCTTCTATTGTGTTTTTATTTAGATAATATGAAACTAGAATGTAAGATCAAGTGTGTTGCTTCTTGTGATGGATGTGCATGTTAGGCTCTAGAAAACTAGCTTTTGTCTGTATCGCTATTGATATGTCTAGGGAAACATGATTGTGTAGAAAGGATACCATCGGGTAACAGTCTTCATACTACCTTGCCCCCTAATATGGTTGATCCACTTTTAATATATTTCACATGCACTTAGTGTACTCCTAGGGGCCATGTAATAGTCTTCATATCTTACTTGTGTGTTGCTCTAGCGGAATACTAAGTAGACGGTGGGTTCGTGTAATTCGTTCGATACTTAAGAAATAGTTACAACAGAACATCACATAGGTACAAGCAACAACACTAGGAGAAGCAATCTAGGGAGTAATACATGATTAAATAAACACAATCTTTTATCTTATTGTTATCACCAGTAGCATAGATTTATATTTAGTTTAATAGCTAAAACCAACCACCTCTCCAATTATATGATTTACTTGCTTTCTATAAAATATAAAAATACAAAAATAATCTTCCCTCAACCCTTAGAATTCTGTTAGACCGTGATCAAGCCTTCCCAACCTATTCCTCGAGTGAACGATAACAACCCCCCGAGTCTTGCCTATACTACTACTACAACGATTAGGTGCTCTGCCTAGGGAGTTGTAAAACTTCTTGTAGAAGTCCTACGACGACCGCATCAAGTTTTTGGCGCCGTCGCCTGGGGAATAGTTAGGTATTGATCATAATTTAGCTTAGTTCTACTTGCTTGAATCCTTTCAAGTGAGACTTTAACTTTCGCATATTAGCTTTCTTGTAGTCTATCTTTTTTTTGTGCCCTTTGTTCGTAACATTTGTAAATTTGTAAATTTTAATGAATAGGTATGGTTATTCTAGCGTAGGTGGATTTGATGTATTCTTCCGTAATCAACTCTTGGTGTTCCAACAACATCAAGACGAATCTCTCTACGATTCGTGGACTCGTTTCAAAGACATAATCCAAAAAGTCCTGAATCATGACCTTAATATATGGACCCTAATTGAAATCTTTCTTAAACATCTCGACTCGCTTTCCCGTCATATCATCAATTTGACAGTAGAAGGGGATCTTAGGAGGTTTAGTGATATAGGAGCATGGTATGCCATAGAGGATTGTGCCCAATATGATAAAAAATCTAGCAGCCCAACAAGCGATATTTCTGATGAAACAATAGCAAATCCAAATGCATAAATAGTTAGGGATGATATGGTTATGGTACAGGTACCTAGGTATATGGCATGGTTAGATTATGATGAGCATGTAGATAGCCTAAGTACGATGGATAATGAGGTAGGAGTTATAAGCCCTGAGAGTACCACACAAACCTTACTGTCATTTGAGGAATACACACCGCCCGTAACTTACCCGAAAGAAGTAGAAAAGACTTTAGGAACCCCGATAGAGGTAGAACCTTTGAACGAAACAAAACTAGAGGAAGTAGGCTGGAATTGTAATCACAACACTCCTTTTAGTTCTACAGAAGTTCCTAGTTTTGATGAACCGGAGCCTCGACCTTTACTCAATAGTCCATCCTTAGATATAAGTCTAGGAGACGTAATAGGCCCTGAACCACCCATCAAACCACATAGTCCGGATAGTTCTAGGATGAAGGTAGTAGATTATTTAACAACTCACACACCGCCTTCACCTCACGTGGCAAATTCCCATCCTAAGGGTGTGTATAGTTATTATAACCCAGGTATAGATGACCCTAAGAGACCTTATGGATTTAAATTAGGTTTATTAGGAAAAAGTGTCTCCCTAGGTGTTGATATTTCAAATTGGGAGATGTTTGATGATGATTGGGGATTTGAATCTAAGGAAGTTTCTCCTCTAGGAGAAGAGCTTAGTTTATTTGATAGGCCAAATGAAGTAGAGAGAGGTAGAATTCTAGAAGCACATCGTTTAAAGTCTATTCTTCAACAATAAATTTCTCAACATATGGCTCCTTCTCATCACAATGGTATGTACCGTTACTATAACCCGCACTTGAACTCAAGTGTAGGGGAACCTTCACCTTTATCTGTTAAATGAGGGTAGAGTCAGGCTCGTGACTCGAACAAAAACAAGCGCTTCTTGGGAGGCAACCCGATTTACTTTTCCCTCAAATTAGGAGTGTCATGTGTGTTTTAATTCGTCATAGTTTGTTTTATTATGTTTGAAGTATCTTGTAATCATGTTTTGTTTATCTTTAACCTCGTCTTAATTTTAATCAAAGGTATTTTTCAAATAATAAGTGTAGGGGAACTTATCCGGCTTTTGAGCCAAATTCAAACATGTTAAATGAAATGTTAAGATTAATCGCGTCATATGATTGAATTGTTAAATCTCAGGTTTTATTCAGCTATTTGTACAGGAATTAACTTATTGAATCAAGTGTAGGAAACTTTTCATCAAAAACAAAAATTTTGTTTTCACAGAACATGGAGATGGGGTCTCGATTTACATGTGACGCTATCACCACGACACCTGTGACGGGGTCACGTAAACCCTGACGGCGTCATACGCCCAGGTCCAAAAAACTCAAATTTTTTAATTATTTTTGAAAGTAAAACTTGCACAACATTTAAAATATATATTCTTCTATTGTAAACCTGCAAAACCTAATGAGTTTAACAATTCTCTCATCCTATCTATCGAGTCAAACCCTAAATTCACATTGTAAATATATGTCTATCGCACATTTTATTCTTGGTGTAATTGTCAGTTGTCTTTGATTAACAGGTTATGATTTGGATGGAGAAAAGCTTGAAAAGTTTTTAGGAAGTATTATTAGATGATTCTCGGAGGATGATTTAACCAGTTATCGCATGTTTCTTCTCCATTATTGACTAAACTAGGGGAGTACTAGTTTCTTTTCCTTGTTTTCTATTCCTTTATTCGTTTTAACGGGTACTTATATAGAACATTGGGGACAATGTTCAACTTAAGTAAAGGGGGGAAATAAGCCTTAGAAACTATTCTTTCATTTGCCATTTGCTTTGTCCTTAAAATGATAGGCAATATATCGAAACATAGCATAAAAGGTAGTAATTTTTTATATACCAAAAATTAAATTTTTTTACGACACATACCGACGAAAACCAAGTATTAGTAACGTCTCATGGATAGGAATTTATATGACTAGCATAATAACCCTCGGAATTCCACCCAAAAAATGTAAGGTTCGCCATTAAATCTTTAGGAATTCGAGTAACCATCATTGGTAACCCAAGATGATTTTATCTTTCCCGTGGTATCGAGATAGGGGTTGATTTGCAGCGTGCATGTCCCTAATTCCGCGTTAACGGGCATGTACAGTTCATAGCCTTTGTCCACCTTTACCTGGAATTTTGGTGTTAGTAAAATTCATATGATTGTACCAGTATTCCAACCACCCCGAGCAAATTAAATCATAGAACTTGTTTTTGTATGCAATCACGAACCGCATAGTAAAGTTTAGGATTTGCTTGATAAGGGCATTAGGATTAACCCATGTTTTAAAACCTGTAATTGTTATTATGATCACACTGATCATGTAACTATCCTAGTACAACCCTCCGAGCATATCCTTTTTTACCACGGGTCTCGTAATTTTCTGGTTAAGCCAGACTATTAATGAAGAGCATTGTTCACCCTTAAACCAATCGTTACACCCAAATCGCCTTAGCGTACCTTGTATGTACTCATTTGTAGTACATTATTATGTTTAACCCAAGTTAATTATTTGAGTACACTGTTGCTAGGTCCTTATCCTTGTAAATACAGTTTTGACGATGGATTCTGGTAGTATTCTTTCACGAAAATGAGGAGAACAGTAAGTCAATACCCCTATATATTTGTTAGATGATCTCCATGTTATTTTGATCCATCTTAAATCGGGTCATTAGTTAGATTGTATATATTGAGCATGTAAAAGCTCACGTGTAGGGGTACGTATTATAAACCCCGTGTGATGTATTATGTTATTTAAAAAAATGAGAAAAGAAAAAGAAAGAGATTGATGTAGAGTTGTATAGAGTTTGTATATCTTCGTCCGAGTCTTGGCTTAGCAACCAAACCAGCGTGTATTCATGTAAATAATTAGCTAACCCTTCCACTCCAAATTCACCCAAAGCTACCTAAATGTATCCGATCCGTTTCCGTTTACATTATATGTTATCTTACACCTACACCCCACAACTCTTTAAAAGACCTCTTAGATAGTAATGAATAATGCTTGCACCTAGCGGTGGGGGTTTGATCCTTTACCAAGCCTATGGTAATTTATATGCTATGATAGGTAATGAGTGTTGATTTTCTATTTCCCCCTTATGTTATAATTTATTATACACCCGAGTGAAAGAGAGAATCCCAAACACTTATGTGAGGTGCTAATGTATACTTTCCGTGCTTTTAATTACGAGGTCTAGAAGGTTCTGTTGTAAAATACTTTTAAAGAGTAGGTAAAATGACCCCTCATATTGTTATTGTCTAGGTAGAAAAGCCCATTTTCTTGAGGACAAACAAATCCCAAGTGTAGGGGTATTTGATGAGGTGTCATTTTATACACTTTTTCGGGGTCGTTTAACCCTCTAAATCGTGCATTTATGACCAAATAGGTACTTAATCGTTCCTTTTCTGGTATTTCTCATTTAGAAGGCATTTGGAAGAAATACACGTGACTTGGGCTCATTTAGAGAAGAAACGAACAAGACTACGGACCTACACCAACATTGATCAAGAATTTCTCTATAGTGGTTGGAGACGGCGTCACAAATACAACGTGATGCCGTCACCACGAAGATCAAGACGGCATCACAAGATCCGACGACGGTTTCAGAGCATACGACCCAGCCCATTATCTAAAATATTCTCTTTCATGACGGTGTCATAATTAAAACGCGACGCTGTCACAACGTTTTTCCTATATATACAAACCTAATTTAAGGGTTTTGGTGTGTAACTTTTATAAAAAAATTTAGAATAAAAAGAGAGTACGAACCGTATTCGTTATGCAGCTGTTAGGAGAACGAATTTAGGCCTAAAAACCCTATTGTACTTCCTCCAACTCATGTTTAAATCAAGTAAGGTTTATTTAATCATTCAATATGTCTATGTGTTGTTTTATCTATCTATGCTCTTACTTTATCTTTAATATACTTGGCTAAACGTCTCTCATAGTTTCTTTGGATTTATCTAAAGGACTATAAGTCGTGTAAGGCTCATTTAGATCCTGTTGATTAGGACCTACACGTTATGAGGTCAAGTTTTCTTTTTGAAATACTCGCCTTTAAGATGATGACCGGGTTGCTATCTGAAATAATAGCAAGCCATTTTTGGCATGTTTTAAATGCTTTGGAACTTCTGCTCGAACTTCATTTACAGCCTCGTATCATTATTAAATGACATTTCTAAGGCCGTAAATGTTATCGATTTTCAGAAGACATGCCAAGAGATATATATTTTTATATTTTTTTGATTTTTTAATTTTTTATTTTCTTTTTAAGAAATTTATATAAAAGAAAAATATTTTTATGTTTTTATGTTTTCTTATGTACATATGATACAGGATATGAGTTACCACCATCACTCGTCTGTTTCCTCTGCTAGACGTTTCAAAGTTTCCAGAGACATACTTTTCATACCGAGCTTTTCGATCAAGAAGTTGAATCTTTCTCTTGGCAAAGGTTTGGTGAAGATATCAGTCAGTTGGTATTCAGTCCGAACAAAGTATAGCTCCACGATTCCATTCTCCACTTGCTCCTTTATAAAATGGTAGCGAACATCGATGTGCTTGGCTCATGAGTGTTGAACATTGTTGCAGCATAAAGCAATCGCACTCTTGTTGTCGCAGTACAGAGCAAACTTATTGAATTGAAAGTCATAATCTGTTAGCTATGAACGCATCCATAGGATTTGAGCACAACACCCAGATAAAGTAATATATTCAGACTTTGTACTCGAGATAGCAGTGCATTTTTGCTTCTTGGATGGCCAGCTAACCAGTTTATCACCTAAGAGCTGAGCGCTTCCCGATGTACTACGTCTAGTGTCCTGACACCCCGCGTGATCGGCATCTGCATATGCTGTTAGTGACATATCGGTATCCTTCGAGTACCAAAGACCTATGTTGATGGTTCCCTTAAGGTATCGAAAGATCTTTTTCACCGCTTGTAAGTGCTTTTTGGTAGGCTTTGCTTGATACCGAGCACATAAGCAGACTGCATAGATAAGGTCAGGTCTTCTGGATGTAAGATACATAAGGGATTCAATCATGCCACGATAAAGTGTAGCATCAACTGGTGTCCCTTGTAGATCTTCATCTAGTTTATTCTTTTCAACCATAGGTGTGTCGACAAAATCAGTAGATAGCAAACCATATTTCTTAACAATTTGAGAAGCATATTTAGATTGGTTAATAAAGATGCCTCTAGGACTTTGTGAAATTTGTAATCTTAAAAAGAATGACATCTGCCCCATCATTGACATCTTGAACTTAGTGGTCATCTGATTATTAAACTCATTACACATGGCAGTATTAGTGGATGCATATATTATATCGTCAACATAAATTTGTACCAGTAATAAGTCGTTCCCAGCTTGTCGTGTGAAGAGTGTTGGATCAACTGCACCTTTGGAGAAATGTTGTGAGATTAGGAAGCTTGACAGCATGTCGTACCATGCACGTGGTGCTTGTTTGAGACTGTAGAGGGCCTTTTTCAGCTTGTACACATGTGATAGGTTGTCCTGATCAACAAATCCTTCTGGTTGAGAAACGTAGACCTCTTCTTTGAGCTCGCCATTTAAGAAAGTCGTTTTGACGTCCATTTGGTAGATCGTCATATTCTTATGAACGGCATTTGCTATGAAGATACGGATGGCCTCTATTCTAGCAATCGGTGCAAATGATTCCTCGAAATCGATTCCCTCTTCTTGCTTGAATCCTTGAGTAACTAGTCTAGCCTTATTCTTTAGTACCCCGCCAAATTCATCCGTTTTGACCTTATAAATCCATTTAAGTTTGATCAATAACACTTTATCTGGACACGACACCAATTCCCAAACTTGTAGCCTTTCAAATTCATGAATTTCTTCTTGCATTGCATCGATCTATGATGGTTCGGTCATTGCTTGTTTGAAGTTCTTTAGTTCTACAGAAGTTATGAAGGCATCAAAATAACACCACATGGCATCAGTTTGGAGTTGCTTTCTTGTAGAGACAGAGCGAGAAGAATTTTCGATTATGTTTGCTATAGGATGATCCTTAGTCCATCTACCAAGGTGTTCAAATGGAGTGTGGGCTTGTCTCACATTCGATGATGATCCTTGAGAAGTCGAGTCTTCATGAAGAGATTCATGAAGTGGATAATCACAAAAAATTGGTGTTTTTGGTGATTCTCCAAAACCTTGAGAAATGTTTGGAGAATGTTTTTGTTCTTGTGTTGATGGAATACTTGTTGATGGAGCATCCTGGTCAATGGAAGTTGACACAGGAGAATTGGCTAAAACCACAGCTCTTGGTACAACAGCTTCTTGAACTGGAGTAACAGCAATTGATGGAGGATTGAAGTATTCATCGAACATAGGTTGAAACAAGTGATCCCAATCATCTCTGTTTGGTGGAATACAAGGTTGTTGAGAAACAGTATTTGGAACGAGTCCTGAACTGGATGTTGCAGGAGTCATTGAATGAAGCTCGAGTCCTGAACTGAATTGTTCAGAGGCCATAGCTGTTAGCTCATTGAATGTCACATGAATTGTTTCTATAATTTTCCGAGTTCTTTTGTTGTAGATTTTGAACGCTTTCTTTGCGGGCGCGTAACCAACGAAAATACCAATGTCAGCTTTTGCATCTAATTTACCCAGTCCGTCATTGTCATTGGTAGGATAACAGAGTGCACCAAAGACATGAAAGAATGACAAATCCGGTTTCTTATCTTGCATAAGCTCATATGGAGTTTTGTTGTATCGAAGGGGGATTAATGAACGGTTTTAGGTGTAGCAGGCTGTATTGATTGCTTCGGCCCATAAAAATAATAGAGCTTTAGAAAATATTAACATTGTACAAGCAGCTTCTACAAGAGTTCGGTTTTGCCTTTCGAAAACGCCGTTCTACTAAGGAGTGCGGGCAACAAATGTTTGATGCGAGATGCCAACATTTTCATAAAATTTACGAAGTGTCTGATTGACAAATTCGG
>BQNB010044019.1:7974-39696 GCA_026074375.1 Tanacetum coccineum
AACGGGAATTTATTCTCGGGCATGGTCTACTTTATGACCATGCAAAGGCTTGTGTTTACTTTGCAACACAACCCATGCTTTTTATATTCCATAAGTGTACGTGTCAATGCGCTTATGTGTTAAAATAAGAGAAATATTATTTTTATTGGTAAAAAGTTATCTTCACAACGAATCAGTGTTTTCAGTAATCACAAAAAGATTTTCAAATACAATTCGACCACTCAAACAATGACAACTGCTCTTTAAATAGAAAACGGGTCATTATTTATGGGGGAGAAAGTGTCATCAAATAATCTTTTAAAACGGTCTTTCAAAATAAGTCACGGAATAAATGGATAAAGTTTTTGATAATGACGGATACCAATTTCAAGGGGAGTTAATTTATATTAACTACAAGAGCTTTAGATGTCATTTGTTAAAAACTTTATGGACTTATTTGCAATTTGAGAATTAGTGAATTCAGGCTTTAAACTACATTCGATCAATATTGCCAACACCTCATAGTTTGTAAAAGACTTAGGAATGATATTAAATGTCATTCGTCTACTTTTAAAAGGTCATTCTCATAATATTTTTGTGTCAATCAATAAACGAATCCAATTCTCGTTTATGTAAAAAAGTCGTCTAAAGACATATCTTTCTCTGTAAACATACGCTTGATTCTTTTTATTTCATCATTTTAGGTTGTTTTTAAAATAATTAGTATTACTTGTGTCCCTAGTTTCAACTTCTCTTCAAATTGTCATACTTTAGAGTAAATAAAACCAGAAGTGGCAATGTCTAGTTCCCAGCTAATGTTTTTGCTATATGTATAGTGCACTTTTCAAGTCAACTTTGTTTGTAGCACAACAATATCTTGATCATTAGGTATCCAGACAAGGGGAGCATTACACCGAGGGGAGCACTTGCACGTGCTCTACTCATTAAATTGCATCGAAACATTTCTTGAGCATCGATGGTAATTTATTTGACCATAGATCCGTAGAGTCAATTATACAAGGAATGATATTATACGCATGGTGGCGCGGGGGGTGCCGCGGTGCGTGCGAGCGGGGTGTGGGGGTGGACTAGAAGAATATTGGGTAAATAGTGCGCAGGAGTGTGGTGTAACCATACGGATAGAAAGACTTCACTAACTAGGATGATGCAAGCTTACCTTTATAGGAAGATAGGATTGAAGATTGTCAAATACGATGAAGGGCTCATCCATACTCCAAATACTTCACCTCATCTACTTCAAAATCACCTTCAACCTTTAGGTTTTGTCTAATACTTTCTACTTATATACTCGAAGTACCTACAATTCTATCATGCCTTCTTCTCATCTATCATGACCTCTCCAAAATTATCATAGAAACACAAAACCACCTCAACCTTATTTCTCATGTTTATTCTCATTTCTTTAACCTATATACTTGGATCACCTACCTTTTCCTCATTCCTTCAACATATACACTCAAATCATCTACCACATTCTCATTCCTCCAACCTATATACCTGGAGCACTTACTTTCTTCTTATGTCTTCCTCCCATTTCTTATAACCTCCTCTCAACTATCCAAGAAACACAAAATAACCTTCAATCTTTATTTTTCATGTCTTTTTCCTCATATCTTCAATCTATATACACGGAGCACCCACCTTCTTTTTCATTCTTTCACACTACATATACTAGGAGCACCTACCTTCTTCTAATTCCTCCAACATATTTACCTTACACACTTACCTAACATCATACATATCTCTATAAACGTACTAACTAATTTTGTTCTAACTAACGGTACTAACTAACGATCAGTACTTAACATATTTTGTACTGTCCAGTACGTAACTATTTTGTTACTATCGGTACTAAGTTGAAAACATAAATCCTAACCAATCCTCCTTAAACTAATGTTGAACTCTTTTAACTTCATGTTTCTTCAATTTCATTACACATTGAGGATGTATCCCAACACTCTCACAATTTCTTGATTTTTAAAAATCTATCCTCTTTAGCAGCAACTTTGTCTACTCAGTCAAACACAGCAACATCCTTTTCAGCAACAATCCAATAAGTTGGCTTTGTAGTTTTTGGCAAACTACCAGCCATTAACGGAATTGATGTTCTTTACCCAGTAGCCGTTTCTTCATCTGGGATAGTTAACTCTTTATGTTAAAACATGGTAAGTTAATTACCATTACAATTTTTGGTAAAACTTTCAACCATCACGGAATTGATTTTTTTTTTTTTTTTTTTTGTCTTTACCAAATACCGTGGCTTTTGACTAGCCAATGCTTCATTGCCATAACATGAGGTGCATTGAAAAACATATAGTTTTTAGCAAACTATCAGCTATCACAGATTTGATTAGTCTTTACCATGAACTAATTAATCATGTATTAGCCATCTCTTAACCATAGTAAGCAAGATTGAGTTAGAACCCAACAATTTTTGGGTTAAATTGGTCAACCATAAACGGATTTGAGAAGTCCTTTACCACAAGCCGTTTGCATTATGGACTAGCAAGTTCTTATGCTGTCAAGCATGGTGAGCACTGAGACCATTTGTTGTGTGGTGGTTAACAAACATCAAACCCTTCGATATTCCATCAACTTTTATCCTTCAGTTCCAACTCTGCAAGTAACTTCTGATAAATCTAATCAACTCTATGCCATAGTACTGTCTTCTTCAACTCTAACTTTAACTCAACATTTTGCACTATTAATTCCTTTCTCAAGGATACTTTCTTCCTCTAACTAGCTATGAAACAGACTAATCCTGTTTCATCACTGAGTATGTACTCCTGAAGAACCATGTAGCTTCCAACTCACTATATTCCAATCCTGCTGTGAATTCCCAAAACATATCTTCATCATCTGGATTGACCATAACCATCAGAACTCCCCCAAGTACTTCTGTTCAAAACCTTCAGGTATCTCATCTATGATATCTGTCCATTACTAGTTGATACACAACATTTAAATCTTCCTCTATCAAATAATGGACAATACTCTCATCAAAATACAAAAATTACTTTTTTTGTCTATTGCTCCAATCACCACATTTTTGATTAATCTCTTCAAAGTATTCAGCATATCAGCCTGTGGTTTAGTTCCAAGACACTCTGTTTCCATTCTTTGATAGGGTATTTTCTGTCAAGTATCTCATAATCTACTTCCTTTTCCTCATCTGGTGCTATAGATTTAAGTGTAATCTCAGCTCATCATTCTCTTTTTCTCTATCAACTTCAGAAGTGTTTTTTAAATGTAACTTTTCTTCCTTGACTTCACCTTTTTCCTAGTACCAAGTTTTCTTTTTCATTTACTTTCTTCTTCTTTACTCTCCTCCTAACTTCTGCTTTACTTTCCTCTTTGATCAACTTCATCCTTAGAGAAACCATTCCTTTTTCATTCAATCTTTTGATCACTCTCATCATCAGCAGGCCAATAGAGATGAAATCTTCAACTGCCTCTTAATCTTCTCATACAAAGCTTGTACTTCCTCCAAACTTTTTTTTTTCTGATTTTCATTCAGCAAGCTTGAAGTTTCCTAATGCTTCAAGTAGATCATCATTTGAATTTCTTAGTTGATTCTTGTTGGTGGTCCTGTTCCTGATAGCTTATGATCTTGTTGTGTGTTGAGCAAGGAATTTTCTTTGAGCAGCAATTGTGTCATGAAGGAACTTTGCTCTTTCTTCTATTGTAAATTGCTCTCTTTCTTGTTCTTGAAGCTTCTCAGCAAGAAGTCTATCTGCCTCAATTCTTGCCTTTATATCATCAAAATTTCTTATGAGAGCTTCATTGGTAGCTTTTTCTTCAGCTATTCTGTTTCTTTCTTCTTCACCTTCCCACTCTTCTTGTATTTTCCTAGCCATCTCTTCATCACTTTCAAGCTGTTTAAACTTCTTCTCAGCTTCAGGAATACCATCAGATTCACTTTCAGATTCATCCTCCTCTTCTATTTTCTTCTTTCCTTTGTCTTTTGGATCAATTTTTGGAAGAGGCTTTAATGTCAGAAGTGATCTTGTAGAGGTAGGTCTAGGTCTGTCAGTTTCTTCAATATCCTTCAACTCTACACCTTTCTCCTTTTCTCTAGAAACTGCTTTGGCTTGACTCATGTTGAGAAGAACCTTAGCTATTGTTTCATCATCTCCAAATATTGTAGAAGTAGGTGTTTGAGTGGCTTGAGTAGCACTTCCTTCTTCAGTATGATCTTCAGTACCTTTTCTTTGCTCATCAGTACTTTCAATTTGTTCATCGGTACCTTCAATTTGCCTGTCAGTACTAACTTTGGATCCGTCAGTACTAACTATTGGTCTGTCAGTACTAACTTTCTCCTTGTCAGTACTAAGTACATCTTCAGTACTAAGTATATTTTCATCAATCTCCTTGTCTTCATCCACTATTTCTCTTGTCCTCCCCACATCCTGAGCATTCTCTGTTTCCATATGATCAACTGTATCTTCAGGAATCTCATCAAATAGAGGATCTCTTTGGACTGAAGATTCACCTTTAGCAAACTTCCTCCCCTGTTTGGATACAGACTCTTTGTGTACCCATTGTTTCTTTGAGGATTTCTTTCTTGCCAATCTTTGCTTCAAGGAGATACTTTGCATCCATGCTCTGTGGTGTTTGATTACAGGTTTAGCTTGCTTCTTGAGCTTTTTGATCTGAGCCTTCAAGTGTTGTATTTCTTTGGCTTGATCTGAAACCTGTGCACATAAAGAGAGACAAAGATCATAGACACTTTGGAGTGTCAGTTCACCCTTATTCCCTGAAAGGGATTTATTACTAGATGAATGACCTCCAAGATTCCCACCAGAAGTTTCTGGAATAGAATCAGGAATGATAGTAGAAGGTGAAGGTCTAGGGGATGGGTCATTCTGTTGCTCAAAAGGTACTTCACTAGTGTGAGCAGGAGATGAGTCAGTCTGTGGCTCAATAGGGATTTCACTAGTGGGAACAGGAGAGGGTGTAGGTTGTGCTTCAGATGGTCTTTCTGAAGGAGCACCCTCATCCTCAGTTGGTTGTACCAACATAGAAGCAAAGAATGACCTCAAGATTTCACCAAAAGATTCTGGTGATAGAATCAGGAAATAGGTAGTAGTGGGTGAAGAAGTCTTTGGGGAAGGGTCAGGTTTGATGCTTAATTGGTACCACCTAGTTAGTGGAGCAGGAAATGAGTCAGTGTGTGGCTCTCATAGAGACTGGGTACTTTCATAGTAGGAGCAGGGGAGGGTGTAGGTAGTGCTTCAGTTGGTCTTTCTGAAAGAAGCTACCCTCTCCTGGTTGGTATGTACCAACATAGTAGCCAGCACAAGGGTTACTTTCCTTGAGAAAGTGTTTTCCTTTTTTAACCATGAAAGAAAAACCCTTACTAGTTAATTATTTACAGGAAAATGATTCTAAGGTACAGGACAACATTAGCTAGTTGTTTACTCCTAGAATTAATAGAAATAAAACGTGGATACGCATGACAAACTTTTTTCTTAGCATTCTAAATGTCTAATTTACCCACATTTACCATAAAGAGTTAACATTTAGGAAAAATGTATATTACTGATTCGATGATTCACGCATATTACTACGTGCATCCAAGTTGGCAATCGTTTGTAGGTAACTTCTTGATCCAAGTGAGGTGCGCTTTTTGGAACCTAAGCCCCATTGATTTATTTATATGAAATAAAAACCTCATTGGGGTGAAAATCAAAGGCTTATTAAAAATGTTAACACTGTTAATTCCCCCTCATACCCCATTTGCTGTTATAGCATCAAGATGGCATGATTAGGTAATGTGTCTATCCCCATCAGATATCTCAACAAGAAGATCACTTCTTATTGATGCTCTCAGAGATAGACACTGCCTTGCCAGCTACGTTGGCAGTAATGTTGCCTAACATTGTTGATTGTTTTGGACTTAGCAGACGTCCAAAATGTTCAACAATTGTAGTAGATACTACCAGGAAATCAGCTTACAGTGAGAGACATGATGAATTTGGAACTGTCGCTTGAGCAGAGAGAATTATGTCTAGATATCTCGTCGATAACTTCTACATTCCCTTCCAGTCGTCTCAAGTATGCGATCGTGTTATGTTCGGACATGAATCAGAACCGACATTAGTACTTGAAAGAAAGAACCGTCTGAAGGAGTTCTTAGGGCTTGTAAATGCGAGAGATTGTAGGTTAAGAGAGAGAGATAATGCGTACGAGAACTGCGCTAATGTGATAAAAGTGTGGTTTAAATAGGTGATTTAGTAAGACCTCTCTAATCTTCAAGGAATCTCGTTTCGCAATATTGACGAAGCTTTTGTACCGCTTTTGGCCACTGGATTATTTTTCTGTAGACTCTCTAAAGCGGTACACAAACTTTGCTCGCGAGGTCCCGGTACTCTAAGTTTGCACTAGTCATAGATACTTAACGTTGTTGTCAAACCAAAGAATGACAATGTAAGTGCAGGATGGGATGCTTTCATTTATGCTTCTGTACCATCGAGTAACCCTTCTCAAATGACACTCTATCTCTCGTTCAAATCTTAGGAAATGCGATTATTCTATGGTTAACCTGATCTTGATACAAATTATACAACACGCATATTTCCTTCCTTTAACCAATGGCTTATCGATTTATCTACTAATAGTTACTACCAACGAACTGAAATCTACTAACCTCAAAATGCCTTGGTGGAGTAAACAAACTACATTGTAATTCTTTGTTTCTTTCTTTAGTGAGGGATTTTAAGCACCTAATGAGTTCTCTTTCATAGGCATCTCTTATGAAATGGTGCCTAATAGCAATGTGCTTTGTTTTGGAATGATATACAGGATTCTTTACAATGAAAATTATGCTTTCATTGTCAATGTAGATCTTTGTGTTCATGATAGTTGAACCCATAGTTCTAACATTTGTTTTGAATCCACAAAACCTTGCCACCGCAGCTTTTTGCAGCAGCAAATATTCTGCCTCTGTAGTAGAAGTAGCTACAATGGTCTGCTTCTTGCATTGCCGAGTCTCCTGCCAACGAAGTAATTGGACAACCTCCTGTTGTGGATTTCCTGTCAAGATTTGCTCCAGCATAATATATCTGAGTAGGCTTTCCAGGTTCAAAAATGAAGACACTCTAGGATACCAAAGACCCAGTTTGGGTTTGCCCTTTAAAGGTACCTAAAAATTCTCTTGACAGCACTTAGATGGGAGGTCTTTGGAGTACGCTGTTACCTGAAACCATAGAGAACAAGCATAAACTGCAAAATAATGTCAGGTTAGAAGCACGTCAGTACATTAAAGAGCCAATAATTGACCTTATAAAGATGAACATCCACATCATTGGCCTCCTCATACTCTGGGACTAAAGGCTTCTGCGTACTTCAATTGGTTGTACTAGCTAGTTTTAACATTTGCAAAGTCAAATACTTCCTTCAGGATTGCTTCTGCAAATTACTTATCTGACTAATAAAGATACCATCTGGTTTTTGTTTGACTTGTAAGCTAAGAAAGAAAGTGAGCTTCCATTGAACTCATCTGAAATCTACTCTTCATTAATGCCTCAAACTCATCACACCAAGATTTCTTTGTAGACCCAAAGATGATATCATCCTCATAGACGTTTGAGAACTTGTATGATTCATGTTTGTCCTTCTCTAGGAGAAAAGTTTTGTCAATGGTTCCTCTTCTGTATCCATTCTTCAATAAGAAAGTAGATAAAGTAGCATACCAGGCTCTGGGAGCTTGATGTAGCCCATAGAGAGCTTTGACAACTTTATATACTTTCTGAGGATGTTTAGGATCTAGGAAACCTGGTGGTTGAGACACATAAACCTCTTCATCAATCTTCCCATATAGGAAAGCACTTTTAACATCATTGATTGGAATCAAAACCATATATCAAGGCCAAAGGCCAAAAAGATCACTCCCCCCCCCCCCCCCCCCACCCCCCCCCCCCCCCCCCCCCCCCCCCCCATTATGGCTTCAAGTCTAGCACAGGAGCAAAAACCTCATCATAGTCTATCCCTTCCTCTTGCCTATGTCCCTGGAGGCAACTAACTTGCTTTTATTTCTGACACCACTCTCTTTCATCCTTCTTATTTCGATAAACCTACTTAGTACCGATAGCCTTCTTCCCGATACCGGCAAATCTACTAAGACCCCAAACCTTTTGTATCTCGAACTGTAACAATTCTGCTTGCCATAGCATCAACCCTATACTTTATCTTCAAGACGTGTCTAAAATTTTCTTCTTGAGTTCATGTTAAGACATAAAACAAGCAAATAAACAATGATGAAAGTCCTTATGGTTAGTTCTCTTTTGCTTTTGAACATAGCTAACAAAAGCATGAGCTCCAGAACTTGTATTGACTTTGCTTCTTGTTTGTACTGCTGAGTTTGGATCTCCTAGAATAAGTGCTCTAGGATGAGTGGAGTGAATCTTGATGTGGGAATAGGACTAACATTCACAACAGTTTCTAAGTTTGTGAAGTCAGCCACTGCACCCTCATCATCAAAAGATGAAGTAGTGAAAATACCATCAGGAGAACTTTGATAAATATCTTCAAGTGGAGGTATTTCTGAATCATCTTCTTCAGAATGTGTTGGATCAGCAAGAGATAGTCCCTCATGAGGACTGGTAGTACTAACTGGTAAGCTAACAGTATCAACAGTATTAACTAGGTTAGTACTGCTAGCTTTAGCTGGTTGTGCTCAACAGTACTTAAAAAGGTTAGTATGCAGGCTGAAGCAGCTCGCCTTCTTTTATAACCAAGGTCTCAAACTTCTTCCTGAGAGCTTCAGCTTCCTCATAAGCTTCCTTTTCTTGCTTCTTAAGTCTTTCAAGGTCATCCATAAAGACTTGTTCTTCCTCTCTTGGACCTGCTCTCTTTGTCTTGTTGTGACAGAATCGTGGAGAATTTGTTGATCGATAAGACGGCCATCCTTGGCGTTCAAAAACAGTCTTAAGCAGAGTCCATCTTCTTGTCAGAATCCACCACATCAATAATCTCTTATGTACCTGCATTTTGGTTAGGCTTCCTTGTTGACCTATATGTAGGTTTGCTTGTATTCTCTGATACTAACAGGATGATAATTCATAGAATCGTTAAATAATCAAGATCAAAAAGCCAAGTTGGTCCATTTTTCTGACAACATTTGGGTAGTTCTTAAGAAGTTGATTTTCGTGCAGGTTTTTCTTCACTCTTTATTGGTTTCTTAAATTGTCATACCCTAAAAGCCTTGGCTTTGTAGAGAATACCCATCTAAAATCCCTTCATCTGATTTTCAGCAACTTGCCAAGGTGATCAATGGTATTCAAGATGGTACACATTGGCACCCAAAAGTCTTATATAACTTATAATTGGTATTTACAGTTAAAGTTTCATAAGGTGTCTTATTTGAGGCTTTGGTCACTAATACCCTATTTAGAACATCACAAGCAGTACTAACTGTCTTCAAGCCAAAAAGTGTTAGGTAAACATTGGGAATCTGCAAGCCAGGTCTTGCAGCCTCAATAAGGGTCTTGTTCTTTCATCTCTAGCAAACTCCATTTTGTTGTGGAGTCTCTGGCTTTTCTATATTCCCTCTTGAGATCCCTTTTAGCCCACAGAATTGTCAATAACCTCCCTATGTTCTTAAATTATGTCATTATCACTTCTTGAATGGTCTTAATTTTTGATTCATTTGGTTTCTTTATCTTGTCTTATAAAGTCCTTAACGGATGCACTAGTTTTTAATCCTTAGTTCTTAAGAAAAATACCAATAAACCTGTGCTTAAAGATATCATCCGTGTAACAAGGCAATAGGTCTTATGGTTCAAGCTCCTTACAGAACTGTAGCGGTCAAACATAATCCGCTATGGAAGAAGTTGTATGGGTTTGGCATATTTAATAGAGCTTACGGATTATGGACCTTATTAAGGAGGCCTTGTGTTGCTTTCCTGTTTGACAAGCACAACACAAGTAGTGGTCATTATGAAAATCTTTTGAAGGTAAACCTTTGACAAGGGTTTCCCTCACAAAGTTTGTTAAGTTTTTGAAATTAGACCTAACCACAATCTCCTATTGCTCATTTTATTAGATTCATCAGTTGTATAGCTTTGCAATTTAAACAAGCCACTCCTCCACTGAAGGAACTCAATATTCTCTAAATGTTGAAAACGGTACTGTGCATTTTGTCGATCGGGATTTTAAGTAATACTTGACTTTTCATAGGTAAGTTAAAATCCGCCGAAGAACATAACATAAGACTAGTTCAGGCTTTTGATATGCACTATCGGTATATTTAGAAGGTCAGTAAACAGATCACTTTCGTTCTTTTTGTCTCATATTTGTGACACAGAAAAGAGATTGAAAATGCTGAAGTTTTTCACAAACATACATCCTCAAAATCATAACTTTTCCAGTTTTCTATTTTACCGTTTTACCGTTATATACCTCTTACTACCTCCAAAAGCAACAGGGCCACCATTATAGTCTTGATATTCAGCAAGATGGGCCTTGTTTCCAGTCATGTGCTGGAAATCCTACTTCAGACAATTCCTTTATTCTTTATAAGCCCTCGATGTGGATATGCATGCACATTTAAAAGAAATTGATTAGTTTCTTTTAAGGGAACCAAGCTGTTTGGGATTGAGCTCTGCCTAGTAGATCTTTGAAGTGTAACTTTCTCCAAGATCTGGATTCCACTATTGTATTTGGAACTCCACCATGGATATCTTTGTGGGTCTCCAATTACAACCTGCTGAGGGCTTAACAGCAGTTTCCCATTTTTTCCATCACGCAACAGTACTAACCTGCATTTAAGCTTAGCTGTATTGAAACTTTTGGATTTTGAAAATTTTGGTCTGATAGTATGTTGTTCTTTTCCCTGTCTTACAAGCCTTGTAAATGATGATATGGAGTTTTATTTAAAAACATTTGGGGATGGTTCTAACTCCATTCACAATGTGCTTAATGTATTAACTTTCATTGCTGTCCAGTACTTGTTTTGTACTAGTCTGTCTGTTTACAGATCCTTTGCCTTAGCAGTACTAAACACTTTTAGAGTACCGCTAGTTCTAGCAGTATTAACTGGAATTTTCCAGTTCTAGTTCGTATGGATGAAGGAACAAATTGATTTCTTGTTTTATTGACTCTATGCACATTATTCCACCATTGGGTTAAAATCAGCTTTCTTGCCATTCCTCTTTCTCATGAAAGAATCACAATCGTCTAATCGAAGATGATTAAGTACTACCACGATACACTATAAACATGGCTCTTAGACAGAAACCCAACCCCAAATCATTTTTTGTTAACCTCTAGGTTTTTGTCTACGTGTACACCGATTTCTTAACATTTTCCCTAGGAGGTTTTGTTACTTGCTGGTTTAGCAAAACTCGGTGTTTCTCTCGTTGTTTTGACTGGTGATTATCTATACACCACAGACTACATCATCACTATCTGATTCTATATCCTCTCATATGATAGGAGCATCGACCAAAACTTAGGTTGACTTTTCACATTAGTGTTCATGACAAACTGTTCAGACATAATAAGAGAGGTTTATGTTACTAATGTTAGATTACCACCAGGTATCACATCTACTTGATTAGGATTCAGGATTCAATAGGTTGAGTCTTTTTTGGACCATATGTAGAACTGAAAGTACGGATCTATTTCAATTTTCAGGTCCAAAGTGGGCATATAATTCCCTATCATGGTCGGGGTGATAGCAGCATACATTCTTCTGCCAAACCTATCATTCAAAGGTTTGGTTTTCTAAATCATCTCTTGTATACATAAAAACACTCTTGCAATACTTCATTTTCATAACTCAAATACCATCATATCTATGATCCCCTATACCCAGCCCACACTTATATTAGCATCATTTGGGTATATCGCAGTGTTACCAAGATTCTCTAGAAGAATTATGCCATTTTTTTCACTTTAGCCTTTAAATCTTTCTTTTTCTTTTTTAGAGCTTCTGCCAATAATTTCATATGGTCTGTGAGAGCATCTGTTTTCATCATCTAAATCTATTTTTCATAAACTTTATCTTTTGTTCATACCAAGTTGTCCGTGTTGATGGCATACTAACTGTGCTTCAACTTTCTTAAGACCTTGAGATCTATGTCTTTTATTTCTATGGCTTGCATCATTAAGTTGTTCTGTCTCTTTTGCTTATATTGCAGCATCATACAGTTTTTTAAGATGTAGCATCAAGACTGTTCTTTAACTTCAGTGTAGAACGAAGAAATTAGACACTTGTAGTCTGAGTCCTGAATGTTTGCAAAGATCAGAAAGCATTGTTATCTTTCATCTTCTAAATGAGTTGTCCAAATCACACCTTCTCCATCAATTGTCACCCATGCTTTAGAATCCTTCTTCTTACAGTCTCTGTTCCCCCTCTTTGTTTCGCCAGAATTCCTTATGCTTCTACCTTTGTCTTGTTATCTTGAGAGATCCTTGATTCTACACTCTCTCTAGCAGAAGTGACCTGTTTTGTGTTGGCAATTGTAGCATGGTACTTTGGTTTTATCAAAGCCAACAGCCTCCTTTTGCATCAAATTGTAGCTTTCTTCTAGTTCTTTTTCTATAAACTTTTTCATTCTAATTGAGATCATGGTCCCTTGCCACTTAGTCCATTTCTTCAAGGTTATATTCATCATCTGTTCAAGTCCTTCATGATCCAGTTGAGAGGCGCCGACGTGATTGCCATTAGCAAGAATGTGAGTTGATGAGGAAAAAAAGTTTGTTTCAGCATACTTTGGTGTTTTGACCAGAAGATTGGGAGAATTACAGAGTAAGCGGTACTAAGTTCATTAGTACTGTTTGTGTTCTCAGAGACAAAAGCTACATTTTGTGGGCTAGAGGATAATGATGCAGTAGATCATTTTATATCACTCAAAGACTCTTAAATTAGTTACGAATCATCTAAAACTGAAGTAGTTAGTCCACCCTTGGTTCTCATTATTAGGGAAACTTGTGATGCCAGGCACGAGAGGTAGAGATCTTAGAAGTTTTTATTAGCTCCTCATTAGATAACCCTGCGATCTTGAATCTTAGGCTGACTTAGAAGACTTTGAAACCTATCATAACCTTTGTGAAGCCCTTCTGTGTTGGATACAGAGAATCCTTCAAATTGTTGCTTCAAGATATACTTTTGCATCTTCTTGGATTCGTCATTTCCACCAAATCTTGATTTAATGGCATCCCACATTTCTTTTGCATCTGTCATCTTATGGAACTTTGCAAGATGATCTTCTGGTAGGGCCATAAGCAAGGTATGTTCTCTGCTTTTCTACTCTCTTCTCTCTAGCTACAATCTTTCAGCTTGTTCTAGGAGGCAAACCTAATTTGTCCTGATGTATCTGTATGTGTTGAGTACAGGACCATTCCCATTTTTGAATAACCTCCAGATTGGGATAGTCTTTAGAGCCAAAATGAGTGCTCCATCTTCATAGCCAAGATTCATATTCCCCTTTTTGGAGAATAGGCCAGCTTGATGGTGATACTGTATGAGGAGTTAAGTTGGCTTGGGTTGGTATGGTGTTTGTGATGATTGATGGTGGATCCGGTGGTGGTAGTCGTGGATTTTATTAGTGGGAATTTCATCTTGTGGTCCAGACATGTTTAGTTTTGAAGGATGAAGGTTTATAACTGGATTAGATTGTTCTTCTTATTCAGAGTTTCTCACAGGCTCTGATACCACTTGTGAGTCCCTAAATGAATAGATCTTTGCAGCCTATTACGGATGATAGCCAAGATGTATAAATACAACTGACTATATAGAAACACTGATTATGAATACAATATGTTGATGCGGAATCTCAACACACGTACTAAGAAAAACAATGTATAACTAAATAACAACTTCTATTAATCTGCTTTTATACACTTACAGTATACTAACTATTTTTGATTATATGATATGCTATGAGATGTCCTGAGGACGTACATTCTAACTATGCCTAAAGGGATCCTTTTATAAACTAAGGATCAACCCTAACAGAACAGGCTTCACAACACGCTCGTACTTATCTATTCCCTAAGATATCTCATACACATCTTTTAAACGGTACTAAACTATTTGTTACTACGGTACTAACTAATCAATCAGTACTTACATTTTGTACTGTCGGTACTAACTATAACTAACAGTCCTAACTATTTGTACTGTCGGTACTAACTTACTAAAACATAAATCCTAACAGCACATCCTTAGAGTTGATCTGAAGCAGGATTGGTTTAAACCTCTCTTTGAAGATGAAAGACCTGCGACTCCTAAACCTGCTTGGTCCATTCCCTCATCAAGTCTATCTGTCCCCACCCACAACTGGGCATCTGCTATAGCCTCCAGCTACGTACCTCCACCGGAGAACTCTCTGCTTTTACAGACCGGTGATATTGGAGTGTTTATTGATTGGTTCTGCAAGAAGCAAGGAATCATAGAGCTCACACCGGAACACTTGGAAGGTACTGCATATGAAGTTGTCAAAGCCTTCCACCCTGACGTGATTCATCTCCAATATCAGATAGAGACAAGCTTCTAACCAATCAAGTAGACGACAGACTTCTTAGGTATAACGTCAGCAGACCACTCCCATTGGGTGGTCCTCCAGGTTACGTCACGATTCAGATAGAGTTCTTCTTCAACAGAGACTTGGATTATCTATGATTTGGCAGCAAGGGTGACAGAATTACGTTGTCAATCACAAAGATGAAAGCTGCTTATTATCTTGATGTCAAGCTAGAACAGATGGTCCCAGATCAGATGTGGATCGAAGCAGAGTGCATGTATGACATTTCTGCAACTTATGGTATCTCCCACTGGTGGTTCAGGAGACAGAAATTCTACATCGACCGACACTCAGCAGAAACCAACCGAAGAGCTATTGTCAGGACTCACATGAGAATCCTAAGTGTCGTCAGCTTGAGTCTTTTCAATGTTTAGGGTACGATTACATGAAACAGATAGTCCTTCGAAGAGCAGATAATCAGGAATATACTATTGCTGAAAACGACTTCAAGGATCTGTACCCGAGTGACTTTGAAGACCTGTACTTGCTGAATCTTCAAGGTCACCTGAACCACCTACCGCCAAGGGACAGGAAGATTCTCTCCTCTGCTGTCAACCTATGGATCAGGAATCTGGTTATCAGACAACGGGTAGAAGACTTCCAACTCGGCATCGAGAGTTACCAAACTCAGCTGAACCTCACCAAACCTCGCTGGGAAGCTACAGGTCTCGAGTTCATGCACGACTACAAGATTCTTGACTCTCCAAGAGCCGTACTGTTCAGAGACAAGTATGGTATGCAGATGCTCATGCGCTTCAACGAAATCCACAAGTTCAGTGACGGGACTCTACAACAAATAGATGAAGCTTTGGACTATCGGGTAAAGGAATTCAAGGTTAACAGACAATCCGGCGCCTTTTTTTTGGGAAAAAATATCCAAGTTTCTTGGGGGGACCCCAACGGTGGAATTGCATGTGATCAAGGTGCAAGTAGAGTTAGTTTGCCATTCAAAAGCGGCTAAAGCTCAGGAGAATCTTCCGGAACTTGGAAAGCTTTGTTGGTGGAAGAATACGCGAAGGAGACTACAGACTTCTACGGAGAACCGAATGATGACATCCTCTCTGTAGCTTCTCGTACTTCTTGTGTGGTATATATTGTAATCTTGTACATTATTAAGTAGTGTATCTTTAGGTGTTATGTGTCAGTGTATAAATTTTTCATGAGTTTTTCGTTAAACTCAAAATCCTTCAAAATTCTTATACCTGACACTAACAGATTCCCTCAGTAATTTGAGGGGGAGCATTAATATGTTCCAATATCGGTGTGTATTTAATCAGACCACATTTTCTCCTAAATTTTCTAACATATTTAAATCAATTGAGATCCTAAATCTCAAAAGGTTTGAAATTTTTGATCAGAGGAGAGAATGTGATTTAAATATTAAATTCGATAAAAAATGTGATCTTTTGGACTCAAGTGTAAGCTCTCCCATATGTGCTAAACCTTTTCGAATATCGATGCACATATTGAGGAGGAGTGAATGGTGTATGATGGCAATTGTGGAAATACCAAAGACCGACCCTGTAATTACTTTATCAGAGTTATAAGGATGGTAAGGTTAGGTACTCAGATCCCTGATATCGCCAGCAGCCCTGAAGGGTCTACCCCAGGGAACCAATCCACTAGTTAGTGGTAGAAGTCCCTAGTGTGATTACAAAAGAGTAATGTGAGCATAAAGGATCTCGTGCGGACTGCGATGGAGCTAGACTGGAACATACCAACAAATCTTACTAGGTAATGAAGTGTCGGTAAAGCACTGAAAGGGTTGCAGAATGAAAAATGAAATGTTAAGATAAATGTGAAAATAAAGCGCCCTCTGTAACCATTAGGCAAGGAAATAAACCGGGGTTTATTCCCACTCCACCCCCCCACTTCCCTACTACACCCCCCATTTTTTTTCAATACACATCCCTCCAAACCCCCCTCCAACTTTATTTTAAACAACTATGCGTCAGAATCACTTGGTTTGATTATTGACATGAAGACAAGTATCATGGACCAGTGTACGCTGCACAACCCTCCTAGCACTCAGAATCTCTCAAAGATTTCTGTTTCATTTGTCACGGAGACTTAACACATAATCTACTGCTATCTCACTCTGAGATTAGTTGGTTATTGAAAAACGTGGCAGTCTGCTCCAGCCTCCGCTCACTTAAATCAAAACGCACTATTGAGTCTAGAACCTAGAGATCATCAATAAATCTCGTTAAGACACTATTCCAATATACTTATTTTTCACACACTGTGAAAACAAGGATTATCCTTAAGAGTCCTACGCATTATCCTTGTGATATTGCCAGAGAGAAGTAACATAGCGACATAGTGATAAGAAAGTATTCACAGTGAGTGAACTCCTGCTAGAGATACATCATACAAGCTCTAGGTAGAGTGACTTGTCGAGATCCTTAATGGAATCAAACTTGTGGACACTGGGCATCGATTCAGTCCAGATTTTGACTTGACGGATGTGAATTTTGATAAAAGCTTAATAAACTCTCGATGTTTACAAAAATCACTTTAACTAGTAACACAACGATTTTATTTTCGCAAATCAATTTTATCTTCAATCGGTGAGCTAGTAACTCTACTGATTCATCTTACGTTCTATTAGTAGCTAATACTATTATGTGAGGGATCCTGCTTTTGAGGGTCCGGTAAAGGTTGATACTAGCAAGTACAGTGGAAATCTTATGCATCTGCGTTAGAGATCTAACACTTTGAGCTAGAAACCCTGTCAATGAGGTTCTTATAATGAATCTACCTGATCACATGTACAGTATTTATACTGTAAAATGGTCCTCACTGAACCATAGGTTAATGCAACCGAACTCTGACGAATGACAAAGCCATATTCATTCACCAATTTATTGCTAACTGTTTCATTACAGGTTCATATAAAGATGGAGATGGCGTAACCCTGTTCCAGCAGATCAATAAGTTTATAGCCACAATGCTCATACTCAAGATCTCAATGACTTGCAACATAAAGTAAGAATGACTAACGCTTCCACATCTCTGATATCAACTTCTTCGTCTCGCAAGTTAATTGATGAAAGGTAATACGAGCATTAAAATCATTGCTTTCAAGAATGCAACAAGTATGTGCATGTCGGCCTAAAAAGTCAACAAGCACGCAAGATGGCAACAGATCACAAGATGTGAATGAGATTTACTTTGGCTAATGATTCTCAAGAAAGCTCAAAGATTAAATTCAAAGGCAATAGCCCTTAAGGAAAGTAAAAGCTCAAGCTTTAGTCGGAAATGATCACTACTCACTATGTATAAAGAGATCACATGAATGAAGAACAAAGATTACGAGCTGAAGTCCAAAAGTCCAAGACATATAATGCTAGGATTAAATTGTATTTTCTCGGGTGACCTCCCTTAGAGGAGGGAGATGTTAGATCATGAAAAAGACCTCGGTCACCCGTGTTATGTCTAGCTAGGTTAGCTCGTAGTCTTCAATATTTCATCGTTTGTTACCGTTATGACTTTGACGTTGGGCCAGAGTCTTTACCCACATGTTAGCCCACTCTATAGTCCCTCTTAAGCAACTATAACTCATGTATTTAAACCCCCTCTCAGCTATGGAGAGGGGTTGGATGTTCATTGTATAACAAACATACACTAAGTGATTTTCTCTTACTAGAACTTCCCATTTTCTCTCTCTAGAAATCGGCCTACACACCAATTCGTGATTGTGTTATGATTTCCACTATACTACAAAATTTAATCATGACTTAATCAAACATGGCATGACAAGTTAAACTCAAGGCTAATATTGTCATCTAACATCAATTATCTGCTATTGTGTATATCTATGTTGATATTCTTATGCAGATAAGATGTTAGAAGAGAATTTACCTCCTCCTACTAGATCAGATGAGCAATTGGTCCCCATCAAGGCACTCTTACCTTATGAGAAAAGCAATCTCCTCTTGGATCTACAAAAGTTGCAAAATAATCCAATTTTCCGCATATCTGTTGACATCCTCCAGAACATAAACTTCTTCAGAGCATTCGCTGCATCAGCAAATGTTCCATCTATCTATATACAACAGTGTTGGAACACTCTGACACAGGAAGCAGTGACTGGTGTATACAGGTTTCAACTGGACGAGCATTGGTTTACTCTTAATTCTGGTCTTCTTCGTGATGCCTTGGAGATTACTCCTGTAGACTCAGCCAATCCATTTGTGTCACCTCCATCTGGTGAAATAGTTATGGGTTTCGTGAACGAGCTGGGTTATCCTGAAGTAATTCACTTTGTTTCCCACATGCATGTGAATAACCTGTATAAGCCGTGGAGAGCAATTATATCTTTGATCAACCAGTGCTTAACTGGCAAGACATCTGGGAATGACAAACCAAAACACCCTGTTCTACAAATGTTTTAGGGAATTGTGACTAGAACCAATGTTGACTATGCTGAACTTCTGTGGGAAGAATTTTTTCAAGGAATCCAAACCTTCTTTTCTCATCGGGATAGTAATAAAATTCCTTCCAAGAAGCCAACTCCTCACGTCATCCCTTATTGTCGGTTCACAAAGCTATTAATCTACTACTTGGGAAGCAAATATAACATCCACATGAGATCTGAGTCGCCTAGGCATGTTACGGGTGATGACTTTCTTCATGGCAATCTTAAGTTCGTCCTAAAAGGTAAAAAGTATGAAGTTTTTGGAATGCCTATTCCAAAGGAGTTGATCACAGAAGCTATTCAAAAGTCTGAGTACTATCAGTAATATATGGAAATGGTTGCTCGCAAAATCCAAGCAAAAAAAGGTGGTAAGAAGAAGACAGCTCCCAAAGCTGACAAGCCTACAAAACCTGCACCAGGTAAACAACCAAAGCCTATGAAAGAGAAAATATCCAAGCCTTCTCCCACAAAGCAAAGTCGCAAGGGTAAAGTTGCGAAAGTTCAAAAGGGAAAGACCACTCAAGCTTGTTGATAAAGATGAAAAGGTTCACCATGAACCTGAACCTCAAGGTGAAGGTGATGATCCCAATCTCACACGAGCTATACAAATAAGCTTGGCGTCATTTCAGGAACAAGGTCAAGAACCTGTTGGCGGTGTGGCCATTCGTGAACCTGTTTCGGATACCATTCAGAAACTCCCGGTGGTTGAAGGCAAGGGTAAAGGCATTGCAACTGATGAACAAGCTACTGAGTCACTTCTAGATCTGCACAAGCCAAAGAAGAAAAGTATCGCGGATCAATATATATTTCAGAGGCGGACTCCAGTGTCTCAGGCTACTGCTACTGGACCCTCTGCGCATCCTGAGCATGATACATCTGCAAATATCATCCGTGATACTCCATCTCCTACAGATGCTGAAACTGAGGTTGATACCGACATTACTAACAGTACTGCAAACACTAAGGTTCTTTATGCAGAAGATGTACAAGGTGAGGAAATATCACACATAGTGGTTTTAGAGGAAAAGACAGCTGAACTTGATGAAGGCCAGGCTGGATCAGACCCTGGTAAAACACCCTAGTCTCAACCTCCACCAGAGCATGAACACATAGATAAAGACCAGGCTGGACCAAACCCTAGACAAAGTCATGCGGCTCTTGCTGGATCAAACCCTGAGCCCATGCATGACGATTTCATTGCTACAGTCTACCTTAAAGTTCATGAAAGCTTGAAACATACGATGGAGAAACATGTCCACCTGGAGAACCCTCTAAGCTCATCAGGGACTCTCTCATCTATGAAGAATTTAGATGATACTTTCACCTTTGATGATCAGTTCCTAAGTGATAAGCCTATGAAAGAGGAACCAAGGAAAGCTACTGTGGAAACTGAAGCTGAGTCCATGGTTACTGTTCCCATTCATCAAGCCTCTACATCAGTTCCTCCTTTATCCACACCCATCATCGATCTCTCACCTCCAAAACCAATATCTTCTCCTCTTCAAGAACCGTTCATTGCAGATACAACTAAAGCAACAACAATAACCCTTCCACTTCCACCACCTTCGCTACCACAAAGCTTTGAATACTAAATTAGCCTCATGTGTCTCAGCTGTAGAAAAGAGAAATGTTGTACTCAAGCAAAAAATCCTGAACCAGGACAAGAAGATTAACGCTCTTGGTTCTAGGGTTTAAACACTGGAGAATCATGAACTTTATTTGAAGATTGACAATCATGTCAATGAGGTCGTTAGTGAATCTTTCCATGACGCTCTCAAAGCTCCTCTACTTGATCACTTCAGAGAGTTGTCAGAAATTGAGATGAAAGAACTTCTTCATGATCAAATGTTTGAAAGTGGATCGTACAAATCACATCCAGTGCACGTAGCTCTATATGAAGCTCTTGAAGTATCTATGAATCGTGACAACAGAGAGGAGTTCCTTGCAAATAAAGATAAGTCTCATAAGAGACGCCGTGATGACCAAGATCCTCCTCCATCTCCTCCTAAGGACTCTAATCGGAATAAGAAGAATAGGCATGACTCTAATACGTCTGGGTCACAACAGCCTCAAGGTCAGCAGTCCTCAGCTTGGAAATTATCTTACACTAAAGAAGCTCCAGCTCAGAAATCCTTTAGCTCCTCCAAGCAAAAGCAAGCTTCTACATCTGTACAGATTATAAATGAAGATCCAATACCAGATGATACGCATCTCTTGGATTCAGAAAATATCGCAGCTGCCCACCTTCTGAAGATCAAGACAAGACCAGATTGGTTAAAGCCTATTCCTAAAGAAGATACACCGGTATCACCTAAACTGGACTGGGTTATTCCTCGAATGGAACTTTACCGAAGCTGAGAATAAAATAGGCACGCTCGGACGCGTAGCCCAAGACATATGGGCTCGTTCATCAAATGGTATTGCAGACAAATTGGAAAGAAAAAGCTCACCAAAGCTGACTTGGAAGGCCCAGCTTACATGATAGTCAAACCATTCCACCCTAACAGCATTTCCCTTATGGAAGAGTGCCACCGGTTACTCACTGACAAGATTGACTTGGTAAATCTTGAGGGTTATTAGATTGTGCCTGACGTAAGCAAACCATTACCTTTAGGAGGTCTACCGGGTCAGGTAACAATTTAACCATAATTCTTATTCAATAAGGATCTGGAATACCTTGTATCAGGCAGCCAAAAAAGAAGGAATGCTCTATCTATTTCCAAGCTGAAAGCAACTTACTATCCAGACTTTGGGCTAGAAGAACTCGTACTGTCACTGTAGATTGAAAGTGAATAGGAATACGACATTAGTGCAGCCTATGGTATCACACACCAGTGGTTTAAATGAAATGAAATCTACATCACTAGACATAGTGCCCCCTCAGATAGTGGGGTAGTCAGATCTCACATGTGGATTCTCAGTGTTATCAGTCTCAAGACTTATGAAAGATACGGCTATACCTTCTTAAAAGAGATTGTTCTTCGCAGAGCTGACTACAATGAATACAAGATCTCGAAAGCTGACTTCAAAAATCTGCATCCGAATGATTTTAAAGATCTGTACCTACTTCATCTTCAAGGCCACCTCAATCATTTATCTGGTGCTGACAAAGTTCATCTCTTCAACGCAGTTAACCTGTGGATAAGGAACATCGTCATTAGAAAACGTATGGAAGATCTGCAGCTCGGGATTGAAAGTTATCAAATGAAACTCAATCTCACTCAACTGGATTGGGATGCATCTGACTTTCTATTCAAAGAAGATTACACCATAGTCAGTAAGCCGAGGGCGGTAATCTACAGAGACAAAAATGATCAGAAGAAGATGATGCGAGAGACTGAGGTGCACAAGTTTAGTGATGCCACATTGATAAGAATTAAAGAAAAGTTAGATCACATGGTTAAAGACTTCAAGCTGTTCAAATACAATCTGGGCATGGAAAGTAGAATCTGGTCTGAAGATGATAGAAGGAGGAGTAAAGACTTTATGGAGGTGATTGAGAGACGGCTCAAGATTAGGAGAATATCCAGGAGTCTCAAAAGCTTTATGAGTGGAAGGTTAAAAGATGTTGACTACAGACTTATCCAGCGAACTAAATGATTTCATCACTCCGATACTCAGGTCAATATCATCTTATTTGTGTATATCATATCTGGTACATTATTATAAATATGTAGTGTATCTTTAGGTGTTAAGTGTTAATGTATAATTTTTTCATGAGTTTTTCGTTAAACTCAAAATCTTTCAAACTTATTATACCTGACACTAACACATACCCTCAAAGTTTGAGGGGGAGCATTAATATGTTCCCTATTCGACTTATGAATAATCGACACATTTTTCTTCTAGTTTTCTAACATATTTGAATCCATTGATATCCAAAATATCAAAGGGTTTGACATTTTTGATAAGGGGAGAAAATTTGATTTAAATATAAAAAACTAATAAAAAAATATGATTTTGTGGACTCATGTTTATACTCCATCCTCCGTGTGCTAAACATTTTCGTTTATCGATACACGTGTTGAGGGGGAGAATTTATGAACATAAAAAACAATCATGGTACAAAAAGCTTTGATATTTATACCTGATTGAGTTTTTCAATTGGTTTTATGGCAAGGTGAACAGTACCAAAAAGACCGACCATGTATTTACTTTTATTAGAGTTATAAGGTTGGTAAGGTTAGGTATTAGTTCATGATCCAGCCAGAACCAGAGAGAGGGATTACCAGGGACAAATCCGACTAGTAGTGTTAGCGAGTTCTTTAGGTATGACATAAAAAAGGAGTAAAGTTTGAGAATAAGGGAATAGTGCCGACTGAGATGAAGCTAAGTACTTAGAACAAACCAACAATGATGGTACTAGTTCATGACAGTTCCGTAAGAACTGAAGGTTGAAGAATGAAAAATAATTGTAAGGATAAAGGGTGAAAAGAAAGAAGCCTTGCATACACTTAGGCAGAAACCGGGTCAATACATCTGATGTCAGAATTACAATGATGATTGCTGACATTGAAGACTGACATCATAGACCCAGTGATGCAATGCACAACCCTCCTTAGCCACTCAGAATCTCTTAAAAGATTTTTGTTTCATTTCTTATGGAGACTAAACACGTTATCTATTAACATTCTCACTCTAAGTTAGTCGATATTAAAAAGGTGGCAGTCTGCTCCAGCCTCCGATCACTAAAACCAAAACGCACAATTAAGTCTAGAGCCAAGAGATCATCAATCAATCCCATTAGGACACTATT
Source organism: Tanacetum coccineum (assembly GCA_026074375.1). Taxonomy (NCBI): domain Eukaryota; kingdom Viridiplantae; phylum Streptophyta; class Magnoliopsida; order Asterales; family Asteraceae; genus Tanacetum; species Tanacetum coccineum. The sequence continues at coordinate 31,682 of BQNB010044019.1, forward strand.
CCATGTTTACTTGTCTTTCACACAATGTGAAAATAAGGATTATCATAAGAGTCCTACGCATTATCCTTGTGGTACTGGCCAGACACATCTCGAAGTGATACTTTAAGTATTCAAAATGAAGATGGAAATCCGCTTGGGCCAATCAAACAAGTCATGTAGGTGACTTGTGAGATCCTTATGGTGTCAAACTTGTGACACTGGAATCGACTCAGTCCAGACATTATGAATTGACGTTTGTGAATTTCAATAAATAAAAGTTAAAACTCTCGATGTGTTACAAAAACACTTTCTCAAGTGACACGTCGATTGATTTTCAAATCAATTTTCTTCTTCAATCGGTAAGATAGTAACTAACCGATTCACTCTTATCGTGTTGTCTGCTTTGAGATGTTCCAAAAAAGAGAACAGGCAAGTAAGGCGATTATGATGTTTACACATTAGAAGATCCGACACTTATACTGGAAATCCTGTCAAGGAGGTTCTTCTTAAGTTGAATCTATCTGATCACAGGTCGGTCCTCACGGATTCGGAGGTTAATCCAACTAAAACCTCGGTGCGAATGACCAAAGCATATTCAGTTCCACAATAAGCTTTATTGCTAAACTGTTTTAATTACCCAGGTTAAGTAAAGATGGAGATGGAGATACCTCATTCAAGTGGAGTCAACTTCATAACCACATGCTCATACTCGTTCGACAAATCCAAAGACTTCATGAAAGCTCAAGTATATGTTTCAAAGCTTCCGCAACTCTGATATCAACATCTTCTTGAAGTAGTCAAGCACTAAAGTTAAAAGAACTTCAAGATCAAAGAATAATCAAGCTTTCAAGATCAAGAAAAGTATGAGCATGTCGGTCCAGATGTCACAAGCACAGGATGGAAAAAAGACTACAAGATGATGATTGGAGATTACTTTTGGTTGATGATCTCAAAGAAGCTCAAGTTCATACACAAGTCGAGTTAAGGAACAAGCTCAAGATTAAAGATCAAAGATCACTACATCAAAGTACAATATATCAAATGAAGAATCAAAGACTACGAGCTATACACAAGACCAATCTGAAGATTGATGAGCTTAAGTTTATGTATTCCAAGGTGACCTCCCTTAGGGGGAGATTGTTAGATATTAGAAAAAGACTCGGTCACCCCGTGTATCTTACCGTTTATAATAGCTCGTAGTTAATCGTTTAATGTATAACATTTGGTAATGGGCCGGGTATTAAACCCAACGTGTAAGCCCATCTATTAGGCCTTTGGCCGGTTTTTGTATAAACCTATATAAGCCTCTTCCATCTTATGGAAGAAGTGGTTAGTTATTTTATACACACACTTTCTCTCTCTAGAGGAGTGTGCATTTTCTTTGTTTCTCTCTCTAGCATTCGACTAATCCACTAACCATTCGATTGTGTGATGATATCCAATATCCTACATAATGTACTCTTAGGGGCCTTGTAATAGAGTTTCATTTCTACTCTTACTGTGCGTTGCTTAACAGAATTGCATAAGACGTGCGGCGTTCGTGTAATTCGTTCTAACTTAGGAAATACTTACACATCACATCAAAAGGGTGACAAAGCAATAAAATTAGGAGAAGTAAACTAAGGATTAATGCATGATTAAGTAAGCACATTTATTTACCTATACAAGTTTCCACATTAGTTTAGATTTAATTTTAGTTATTAGTTTAATTGGCTTAAAACCAAAACCCCATTTAAAACCGAGATTTTAATTGCTTTCCTAAAAATATAAAAATATAAAATACAAAACATAATTTTTTCAACCTTAGACCTTAGGTATGTTTTAGTTTGAACTTCCTAACCTATTCCCTAGAGAACGATAACAATCCCATGAGTATGCCTAACTACACTACAACGGGTTGGTACTCTGCATAGGGAGTTGTAAAACGTCCTTCGTTGGTCTCCTTTGTTTGATGTTTCCGCGTTCGGGTGTGTTGTGGGTGGGGGGGGGGACAGAAACCTTAATATCTTCCCTCTCCCAATTCACTAGCTCTACTTTTAGATGTGTCATTTGTTTTGTTTTTATTTTCTCCTTTACTCTAGTTCTTGTTGGACTTGATTTTCTTTCTTACTTCTGTATTCGTCTCACACTCGTGTATGACATTTCGTTATGCTTTAATCAGTTTTTATACTGATTGGTGTTGTAATTTTTGTCTGTTGGTCTTGTTTTGTTGTTTTTCTTTTTTGTGGCTACTTCATCCACGCTTGCATTTACTCCTATTATTTGTTTTGTTTTCGTGCTGTGTGGCGTTGTGTCTAGTATATGTTTTTTATTTGTTTAGTGTTGTTGTTACAACGACGACATCAGTTGGGTTTCGTATATCCAACAGATAGAGCCGTTGATAATACGAGAAAGGAAAGTGGGTTTTGGACGGAGGTTTTAAACTACGTTGACAACAAAATGAAGGTAACCAGTCTTCGATCCTATGATTTGTTAGACGGGAAATGGAAGAATATGCATCCTAAAGTGACTTAATTTTGTGGAGTGTACCATAACATCACTTGAAGGGCGCATAGTGGAGTTGGAGACGGGGACTGCATCCAAAAGGCACTAGATGAATACCGTGTTAAACATGGAGTACCTTTTACACATCTTCATGCATGAAAGTTTTAAAAGATTGTCAAAAATAGAAGGAGGTGTAACTTCCCCGATTTAAAGAATTAAGACATGAAAAGTTCAAGAGATATAAGTTATCGGGGTCTAGTTCGTTCAACACATCGCAATCAGGAGAATGTAGTATTAATCTCAATGTGGAGGCTTGAAACGAGGAGGAATAGGAGGTGTAGGAAGTTTGACGACCAATGGGCAAGGATAGAGAGAAGAAGAAAGGGTGGCATCATCCATTCCATCGGCATTGTCAAGCGTTGGCTAGGTGATGGTCACCGAATATGCAAGTCAAACCGAGTTATTTATGCCAATGAAGAAAGATGATTGCGATGCATTTTTGGAGATCAAAAGGATGGAGATGAAAATGCAACTAAAGAAGCTCAAAATAAAGCAACAAATGTTGGCCAATCAAGAATATGAACAATGACAAAAAGGCATAATATTCTATATGAGCCCTACTTCGGACAGTCCTGTGTATAGGTGGAAATTGGTTTATGTGACCATATGTTTAGAGTGATCATAATTTCCAACCAATGTTATTTTCTTTCTTCAAATTTTTTTTTAATAAATCAAAAATAAAAAGAGAATAAAAATATTTACAATTGATGTTTGATGGATCATAGCCGATTCAATTCCCAAGAACCCTCCAGTTCATTGGAGTCAAATATCTCATACCGAGTGTTCTGACAGATACTTAAACATATCTTTCCGATAAGCTTTAGTTAATAATAAGTCAGCTAACTTGTATTCAGTTTCCGACAAAGAATAATTCAACTAATTACCCTTTTCAACATGTTCCTTTATAGAGTGACTATTGACATCGATGTGCTTGTGTGCGGAGCGGGCTGTTGGGACTGGATTGTCAACGAGATGGCTATGGCTGCCTTGAGTCACTCAACAATTAACATAGCATTTATCCAACGTGGAAGCCATAATCTATGAGCTTGAGTTCTAACCCATAAGAACTTGTCGCGCAACACGCAGATAAAGACATACTCGGCTTTGTTGAAGACAAGTTGAGTGCAGTCATGCTTTTTGGGTATGACCAAGATGACTAACTTTATCACCACATAGAAATGGATATGCCACCAGATTACTTCTTACGTGAATCGAGGACAACAGCCTGATTTGATCTGAAAAAGATGTTAAGCGTTAGTTCAAACCGGTGTCTTTTCGGATACCAGAGACCATGTTAATGAAGTCTGTATGGTCCTGAAAGATCCGACTTAACCCTGTTGAGATGTTTCTCAGTCTGGCGATTTCGCTTGATAGCAAGCACACCTAAAATGTTACATGTACAATATTCTGGTTCTACTTTCTGTTAGGCTACATGAGTGCTCCCGACCTTACTATGATATTGGTTCTTGGTGACCGGAGATGTCAAATCAATGTCCCAGCATCGAGGTGTTTTGTAGCCATTGGGTACCAATGTCGATCACATCCGAGGTATACCATGCTTTTTATTTAAGTATCTAATTGTGCATGTAAAACCTAAAAATCTCAACAAATGTGAAATTACCAAAATACCCCTAATGCAAGAAAATCTATAAAAGCTTAAATAAATTTCAGTTTAATTACAGAATATTCTGAAAATACAATATTTAGCAATTATGAAATTTTTTTGTAAGGTCAAATCCTTTTGTTATACAATGAAAATAATTAAAATTATTTATATAGTATTATGTGCGAATCTTATTATGTATTTAATTACTTATACAATACAAAAATTAATTAAATAAAATGTGGGATAAAATATAAAAATAATTATGAAAAATAATCTAAATCTGATTTTAACACTATTTTAAAGCTCTAGGATCGGCCAAATATGGTTTATCACATCTCTCTTTATTTCATTTTTCATTTGTTTCTAAGTCATTAAAAAATAAATGCACAAAACCCTAATGCCAAAGTGACGGAAAACGAATTTTTTCCCAAGGCAAGGCGAATTTATATAAGATATTTGAAGATACGGAAGTGTGGGAAAAAAATAAGTGGGAAGCTTGGAACAGTGATTGATTAAATCTTTTTGGTTATCTGTTTTGGGTTCGAAAACGCTATTTATTACCGAGTTCATAAAATCATAAAATCATCAAATGCATCAAAGGTAAATTTTATAACTTATGTTTCATCTATAGTAAAATCGTTATAAACCTGATAAAAATGTCATTGAAATTTTATTTGATTTTAATAATTGGACACATTTTCAAACCCTTAATTTAGAAAATGAAAATTAAATCGGCAAGAGTAAATATTGGTAATACATGTTATTGTATATTTTTTAAGCGTTTTTCATATCTCATATAACTCAGAGAATGTGGTTGGAAAATAGAATTTATAAATAAGATTCTAATGTGATTTTTGGAGAGTTTACTTTGTATTTACCGAATTCAAAAAATAAGGGAAAAAGGGAAGACATGTTAAATATGAATTAGTGGTTAGGTTTTTGTGTTTTTTTTTAGGTGTAAATTAGATGCCATAGATTGGGAAATAATTGTGTTTGTAATTGGGGAAAATATGATTAAGGTTTTGTGAATTAATATGTTAGCGATTATGGTATAAAAGGATATAAGACATTGTTATGTTAATTTCTGAAACTATTGGGGTACTGTTTTAGACCATGTTATTATACGTAGTTATTTTCTGTATAAAATAAGTTGGGGGTCTTATAAAAGGTCATATTGATATTATTTAGGATTTCAAATGATTAATTACCTATAATAAAGTAATTAGAAATTAATTACTCGCTTAAAATAGAGGGACTAAAAATTGTAAATCTCTGAAAAAGTAGTGTAAGGGTTGGTGTGGAATTTAGTTTGATAAAGTATCGAATTTGTGCCATCTTAGAACTTATCAGGCTGTTTGTTATTTATGGATCATTTAAAACGATAATGTTTAGTAATGTAATACCAAGAAAGGGACTAAATTGTACATATGTGAAATTAAAGGGTTTTGACTTGTAAAGACAGTTAAGAGATATGGAAGGTTTTATAACCTGGAATAACATTTGTGAAACTTTGATATTTACACTTCTTAACCTTGAAATTTGTTGATTTTTGATTTGGCATATTAAACCCTAAAATGTTGGAACGAGTCTGTCATATTTACCCTAAAATTATAGGTGGAATATTAAGCTCCCTAAGCTATGTTAAAGATTACTAATAGAATCTCAAATGCTGAATATTACTGCAATTTTGGAGAAGACTCTTACTAAAATGGAAAAGTTACTAAAAATGGAACAGTACTAAATAGTGAAAAGTTACTAAAAATGGTAAAGTTTTAAACATGAAAAGTAGACTAAAATAATAGAAAGTTTAATAAAAAATAGAAAGGTATTAATCTTAACATGAATGGTTTGTAATTCGAATTTCATCTATTTCTTTAGGTTTCACGCGTCAAGAGCGGAGTTTTAATTATTACAGCATCGTGAATTTTGATATTCTGTGTGTTCTTCTGATTTTGCTTTCTCCTTCGAACCTCTCGGTACGGCCATTATTTCTTTAATACTAACCTACTTTACCATTCTTAAGGTTAATGTGTTGCTCTCGCTTTTCCGTTATTCGAGACAGATATTTCTGACCTCTATTATCGTTAAGGGCTTTCTCATGGACCTATCCTTCTTTTTATTTGTATTACTTTGTCGATTTGCTACCTTTTGTCTGAGCCTTTTATCTTGGCTTTGCTTATATGATGAGTGTAATTATGTTCTATTTGAACCCCTGCTATGCTACCTTTGATATTTGAACATTTGATATTTGAACCTTTGATATTTGAACCTTTGATATATGAAACCTTTGGCATTGAAACGCCTTTGCTATGCGTCATTGAACATGAACTTTTGATAGGACTTGGTGCTCTCTTGGAACCCTTCTGTTTGAGAAACACAGCACTATTTTTTTCCTGTAGCCATGAACTGGAGAACATGGACCGTGTCATTGCTATGCAGCCTTATGGCAGAGCTCATGTGTCGACGTGAGTGATTTTCTCAGCCGTCCCTCTATTTATATATATATGCTGCACTAGATGAAGATTATTACTTTGTTTAAGGGCGTTATGGAGTGCATCCTAGATTTGTTGTGTATTCGATAGTATATGACATTATGAACTATTTTGGCTATTTGGTGGACTGATGATTGGGTTGCAATCCGTTCTTTCACAAACAGACTTTGGACGCTCATGACTCATAGGTCACTTTGATATGATGTGTTTGGGCTGGTGATTGAACTTTAACCTATTTGAGTTTTGATTCATGCTTACCTTACCCTATGATTTGATATTCTGAATTGTATTATACGCGCTTTTTGTTATTTGTATCCTTTGTATTCATGCTGCTTGTGTTATACTTTGTACCTTTGTATCATATCCTTTGATTTCCCGTTTATCTTTTGCATTCGGATTAAGTATTAATATAGCTGTTCCAGGGCTTTGTAAGCTCAGCCACTGCCACTTTCTTTTCGCTTTGCGGCAGGGTGATCTTAAGGCTCAGTGAGTGGGGTTAGCCTTTGGGTTATGAGTGCTGAGTGTGGACTACCCTCTAGGAGCCTTAATTAGATATGCGAAATTGTGTTTCTTTTCAAGACATTGTTATTTCGCTTGGATTTGTTCTATCGCTTTGAGAACTTATGTCAGCCTTTAAAGTCACTTGGTTGGACTTATTTCCTTTGGTTATTTTATTTAAGACTTCGCTGTTTATGCTTGTGTCAGAGGAGGTCTACTGAGACTTTGCCTCCTCCACCTCTTTGTACTACATGTGGAAAGCCTCATCCAGGTGTTTGTTATAAGGCTACTGGGGGATGTTTTACTTGCGGGTCTACTCAACATAAGGTGAAGGATTGTCCCCAAGCGAAGCAGAAGCAGAATATGCCAACAGATTTTGCTAGACTGCCTCCTACTACAGGACGAGTTTATGCTACGACTCGTGATCAGGCGGCGAAGACTTCAGGTACTATTACCGGTAATCTCTACATTGATGATCGTACTGTCTTCGTTTTATTTGATACTGGGGCTACACATTCTATTATATCAACCACATTTGCTAAGAAACTTAATATGAATCCTACACCATTAATTGAACGTGTAATCATTTCAACCCCAATGAAGAACCATATGCTCATTGACCATGAATATGTTAATTGTCCTCTCCGTTTTGATGATCGTATTCGTCCTGCGAATTTACTTCCTATCAATATGCTCGACTTTGATGTGATTCTTGGCATGGATTGGTTGGCTTCTCATCGAGCTACTATTGACTGCTATGCTAGGACTGTAATCTTTGGTAACGTTCACCAACCTGAATTTGTTTATCATGGTTCCTCACCGCTTAAGTCCGTTAAGCTCATCTCTGCTATGAAGGCACGTACCTTGATTTCTCATGGGTGCCAAGGTTTTCTGGC
>BQNB010044020.1:0-42327 GCA_026074375.1 Tanacetum coccineum
GAATTTATTCGTCCTTGAAGAAAGTGTGGAAGAGAAAATCTCAATCGGGCTTTCATTAATGTTTGGATAAACATTTAAGCACATGAAAGTTCCATCCCGATGATAGGCCATCGACTCTAAGTGGAGATGCCGGGGTCAAAAATGGTGTCTTCACTCCCGGTGGAGAGAAGTAAGGGAGAAACCTCAGGGTAAGTGAGAAATGGGAGAAAAGTCCGAATGACAAATGTGAAGGAATTGTTAACTTCAACATTAATCTCACCTCCCACTGGGTCAAAACAGTCATCTTCATTAAGCTCATCAACATTGTTTATCACTAGTGCATCGGTCTCAAAAATTAAGCTAATCTCAACATCTGGTGGTTCCGGAGGAGGACTAGGAAATGACGGATCATCATAAAGATTAAAGTGAAATGATTCAAACTCAGGAGGTTCTAGAAGAGGATCATTTAAATTATCAGAAATAACAATGCTAATTAACCCTCCCTGATCGGGCTCAATCTCAAAAAGAAACGAATCATACTCGGGAAGAGAGTTATTAGCATGAGTAGTGGTACTGCACTTCTCGTCTCTTTCGTATGATCGCTAAAAGTCTCGAATTCAGGTAAAGAGTTATCTGAAAAAGAGAAAGAAGTATCGGACTCCTCAAAGAATGAATCACTATCCGTGACAGGAATAGGAAATGAAGAAGAAGATTTGAACACATGATCAGGAGTAGGGTTGTCTTTCAAAGATTCGATATTAGTAATAAGACGACTGATATTCACTAATTTCTCTCGAAGAATAACGTCTTGGATTTGAAAAATACCTTCTAAGTCAAACTCTTTCTCTTCTTGATCTTTATTCACCTCCTTTAAACTAACGTACTCGATGCCCTCAAAATCATCGTCATCACTTGAAGTATCATCATCGTTGGAATCGGATAAAATCTCAGAATGATCGTTCAAAGCATCAAAATTGGAAGGATCTTCATAAACGGGCACATCACACGTAACTTCGGAAATACCCTTGAACTCACTTGGGATTGGGACAAGGTTCTCAACACTAAGAATAGTGTCAAGATGCTCGTCCCCCATACTTAGAGAGTTATCGAGCTCCTCGATTGGTAGGTCAGTTGTGATTGTTGTAGGCTTCTATATATAATAGTATACTCATCATCGTCATTGTCGTAGAAAGTAGGACGATTCCAACTTAGACAATTAATATATTCAGATAGCTCTTCTCTAATATTCCGCACATCTTTAAGGAGTTTACTCATCAATTCTTGAATATCCTCTTGTCGATATTGCTTGTCCGTCAAAGCATACTTAATTTTGCCAAATCTCTCCCAAGCTATAAGTATAACCTTTGGTGTTACTCCAAAAGGTATACGACTAAACTTCCTTAAGAAGGTGCAAACGTCTTTCAAAAAGTTGTCTCTAGCTTCTTCATCATTAATCATAGAAAAATCCCAATATGGAGTAAAACTTTGAGCTGCCGTCTCCTTCTTCTCTTGTTGACTTCCTTTAAGAATTTGTAAATCATCCATAAGTTTAAGAAGCAATTCTTGCATAACTCCAGGTTGATTCTGCTCTTCTTCCATAGTTTGCTTAATCTTAAGAAATCTCTCCTCAGTTAGCAATAAAGCCATGCACTTTTCATTAGGAGGTATATGATCATACTCATTTAAAAAGGCTTGTATAGCTTCCATTAAGTCTTCTTGAGCTTACAAAATTTCTTTATTTGTCTCTTGACGAGGATAATTGACGGGAAACTGCGGGGGTTAAAATTGGTCAAAACCGGAAAGATTAGAATTATATAAATCTTGGTTCATCGGTTGACACTGAAAAGTTACATAAGGACCCCCGCAGTTCTCATAACAAAGACATTGTTGTGGAAAACTCGGTGAAGTTTGTGGAAAATAATCAAAGTTTTGATTGGAACACGGGACTTGAGGTGAACAATCGTAACCAAAATGAGCATCGTTTCCACATAACTCACAAATATTTGTCTCGTACTAGGGTTGTGGAGGGGTAGTCGGAAAAATTGAGAGAATTCGGATTTGTATCATAATTACAATGATAACAAATGCCTCCATAACGCATATTTCCACACCTTTCGCAATTACATTGTTAACAAATCGAACCATCTAAAAGACCTCCACACCCGTAGCAACTAGGTTGGTAATATGAAGACATGTCGAAGAATTAAACAATATAGAGGACAAGAGAAAGAATTAAACGGATAAGAGGATAAAGAGGAATATTTTTAGCTTTTTCAAATAATACATAAGAAAAAGAAATTAAAATAAGAAAATATTTTTGGTAACCGAAAGTTAAACGTGTACGGTAGCTCTTTAAAAATACGCACAAGAAAGCGGAGGAGTTGGTAAACGCGAGACGCTTTTTAGAATAACCCTTCTCCTTTTGGGTGATGAAATCAAACCCACCTTAAACTTTCCTTATAGTTTGTAATCTAGAGGTGAGCCGGAACAACAATTAACAAACGGTTATTTTTTAAATATTAAAAGAAAATAAAATAAAAGTGTAAAATATTTTTGTATTTTTTATGATTTTATAAGAAAATATTCACAATAGAAAAGCGATAACTTCACGAAAAGGTCCTTTACTTCAAAACACCTAATCTTCGAACGAAACACGATAATCGTACACACTTCCCCGGCAACGGCGCCAAAAATTGATCCGTCCCAAATACACTATATATATAATAAAATATATATAATATATAAGGATAATCAATTCAAGTATATAAAGTATTTCTGTCGGTTTAAAGAATTCACTTTTAACAAAGTGAAAACCAAAACCTCCCGGGTCGTTTATTCCCCAACGAAGTGTGAATTGAAAATCGGAAGCATTCGTGATCGCGCGTTTTGAAAATTTTGATTATGTAATCTATTTCTACTTAATAAAAACACATAAAGCATATAAAGAAATTTAACGACTAAACAATTCAGCACAAAACTATTAACGGGAATTAAACAAACGCGACATTTAAATCCTAAATTATGAAAAATAAGACCTAAAATGATTTTTCTACTTTTCCTAATCCTAAACGACTAAAAAGCAAGAATAAAGAAAACTAGAAGACCAATACAGGGAGGTTTTAAAAGCTAAAAAACAAAAACGCGAAGAAAACGAGAACGGGATCAAATCCCGTTCTTTAAAAAAACAAATTTTGAAATGATAACCCTACGGATGCAAATTTATTTTTCCTAGGTCCTACATGATAAAAGAAATTTTTTTTTAAATGATATTTTTTTTACTTTGATTTTATTTATTATGATTTAAAAACTATTTAAATAAAAATTAATTATAAAAAATAGTAAACTAATTGCAAAAATTATGAAAAAAATACAGAAAAGTGCTTTGAACTTTGCTTTATCTAAGAAAAATACTAACTATGAAAAATCAGATGAAATAAGCAGTTAAAATAAGGAATTAAGCAGATAAGATAAAAACTGAAAGTGACTATAACAAATAAATTGTGCATGTTATAACCTGAAAAAGACCCCAGGGCAGTTGGTGTTGTGTGTGGCGTGTGAGGCGTTGGTCACAAAGGGGGAGGTCATGGGTTCGAGCCCCATGCCTCACCCTTTTTAAAAAAACATTTTTTTTTCAATTTTCTTTTTTTTAAAAACTTAAAGTACAGACAAAAATAAGCAATTTTGAAAATAACAACTTTTTATGAAACCTGAAAATAAGCTGGGAAAAGACACATTAAAAGTTAACAGACCGCTTATTAAGACTAAGGCTAAAAAGGACTTAACAAATTGGCTTTTAAATGACTAATAAGCAAATGCAAGGGTAAATAAGCAATGACAGAAACTCAACTATATCTAAAAAGCAAACAGGAACAGAAATAAGCAAACTAGTAAACCATAAAAGCACTAAAAAGCTTATAAGCACTTAGGGGCAAAAATAAGAACAAACAGCCAAGGGGGCATTTATGGACTTGAAAATAAGCACCTAGAATGAGACTTAAGGCCTAAGGGCTTATGCAAGCTTAAAACCTATACACCTAGCTACCAAAACTACATAAAAAGAAATTGGGGTTTGAAAATAAGCTAAGGCATAAAAAATCCAATCAAAAACCCCCTACTTCGAGCTGCGAACCAGTAGACCTTATGGGTCAAAATGGGTTAAAAATAGAATTTGACCTTTAAAACTTAAAAGACCACCAAAAGCAGATTTGAAACTTAAATTGCACTTTATTTTAATCCTAAAAACACTAAGAATAAGCATTTAACAAAAAAATAGAAAGGATTAAACCTATCATCCTAACTGTCACTACAGATTGCATTTTAAGAAATTGAAAACTTTGTTTTGACTTAAAACTTAACAAGGGAAAATCTAAACAAGTTTTAAGGCTGATTTTAAACTAAACAAAGTGAGATTAAGTAGCAAAGTGTGCCACGAGTACCAGATTATGAATGGTACTGGTGCTTTCCAAACACCCCTATATTAAGCAGTTTTAACCAAAAAGTATGAAGAACACAAATCTAAGCCATAACTTCTCAAATCCAGATACTTAACATCTTTTATCAAGCCTAATGATCAAATTAAATCCACTATTCAAGCATAAACATATCAAATACAAATTATTCAAATTTTGAGGAAAAAATGAACAAATTTTAGCACAACTAACACACTTGCATTCATTCATTATAAACCAAACAGATAAGCCGAACAAGCTAACAAGCAAAATTTCAGCAGCTAAAAACAGAAATAAAATACTAGCATAAAGCATCAATAAGCAAATGTAATCAGTGACAAGAAATTTGTAAAGGAAAACTTACAATTGATCCTTAGCACTTGTTGAAGTCCTAACCATCTAACTTAACACCCCTAGGTCCAGCTATACTCTGAATTAACATCCAATCAAAACCATACCAAGCTTAAATAAGCTTTTATACCCAAATTCCAAATCCAAAATCCAAATCTTCAACTTCAAAATGAGAACAATAAATGTCTAAATCAAAAAGCTCAACAAGCTTAACACAACATAATGAACAGCCAAAGAACACAATTAAATGAATAAACAGTAAGTGGATATTAATGAGTAGAAAAATGGAAATGGACAATATTTTTTTGGGTTTTTATTAATTGAGTGAAAACGAAATTACAATAAAGAAAATTGACAAGGTAATTAAAAATGCTGGAAAGTAAATTACATGAAGGTGGTAAACCAATTTTAATACATAAATTGGAGACACTTTCTAAGCTAGCTATCTATCCCTATTTATAGTGGAAATGAGGAGAGCTGAGGAGCCTTGGTGTGTTTTCTTTGTGAGAGAATTGAGGAGTGTAGCCCAAGGAATAAATCCCAGCCTTTCAATCTATGATCCCATCTTGAAAATTCAATCTTAGCCGTTGGATTGTTGATGTGGGAGTGCGGATCGCCAAGCTGGCACTTGTAGGAGTGTGTCATGTCTTTTGCGTGACTTAGGAGGAGCGTGTAAGCTTGATAGTGACTTCAAACCGCCATGGTTAAGCATATTTGACCCTAGTTTACCCTGGGTTAGAGACAATGAATAGTAAAACCTAACTTCTGGCGCCATTTTTTTTCCTTTACACCGTTTGACAACAGACCCGCTATTTAAAATTTTTGACTTGGGCTAAATGAGTATATGGGATTGGGCCACTGGTTATATTTTTTGCTGTGGATAAGGATTAAATGAATATGATTTATTGTTTTGGGCTTTGTTAAGAGACTAACGACCGTTAGTCTTTTAATAAAAAGGACTAACAGCGTTATATGTTTAAAGACACATTCTGAAATTGATTTATCATTTAAGGGTAATTTGGGTATTTCAAGGGTTTTGTCCTTTTGTGGGTTGACCATGGTTTGACTTTTGTTGACCAAGGTTGACCATTTTGCTCATAAAACCCTGGCTCTTGTGCACTCTTTCTCTCTCGTGCCCGGTTTTGTCTTGTATTTGCCTTGATTTTGTCCATTTCTTTAATATCCGTACCTGCACATACACAAACACAAAAACAAGCATATATTTGCCATTTTTATTATGTTTTTGGTCTTTTGGGTTTGTTTTTCAAGGTAAAAGATATATATAAAATAGCTAATACCACCAGTTAATACCATTAACTCAACGAATAACCCAAGAGTGTGTTATGAGTGTGGAAGCCCATATCATTTCCATAATGCATGTCCTAAACAAAGCAGAACCTCATGACAAGTGCAGAACAACCCAAATCAGGAAATGGCAATTAGTGGGAACAACTTTAACCGTGGGAACAATGGCAACCAGGCTCGGGGTCGTGCATTCGCATTAGGTACTAATGAAGCCCTATAGGACCCAAACATCATGATGAGTATGTTTTCTTTAAACGATCAGTATGCTACCGTATTATTCGACTATGGTGCCGATTATAGCTTTGTTTCCACTAAATTCATGCCCCTGATTAATGCGCAACCTAGTGACCTGAACTTTAGTTACGTAATTGAAATGGCAAACGGTGAAGAAGAGGAGACAAGAAGATTGTTCCTAGAGTGTGAATCTTAGTATACAAAAATGATCCCTTGATATCACTTGTTACCTATTGAGCTAGGAAGTTTTAACGTGATAGTGTGCATGGACTGGTTATCAAAACTTAGAGAAGAAATAGTTTGCCAAGAAAGGATAATCCGTATTCCTTTACCGAACAACAACATACTCGAAGTCTATGGTGAGCGGTCGGAAGAAAATCTGAAGCACTTCACAAGTATGAAGACCGGTGAGAAGAAACTCAAAGACATTCATATCATAAGCGATTTTCCTAAAGTCTTTCTCGATGACATAACGAGATTACCTCCCATTCAACCAGTCAAATTCCGAATAGAACTCGTTCCTGAAGCGACCCCTGTAGCAAAAGCTCTGTATCATTTAGCACCTTTCAAAATGCAAGAGTTGTCCCTATTAAACCAAGAACTCTCAAACTAAGGATTCCCATTTACCCAAGTCATTCGCCTTGGGGAGCACCCATTATATTTGTCAAGAAGAAGGATGGTTCCCTTTGCATGTGCATCAATTACTGTGAACTGAACAATCTTACAGTTAAAAACTGTTACCCTCTTTTGAGGATTAAAGACTTGTTTGATCAGCTATAAGGTTCGCGGTATTTCTCAAAGATAGATCTTCGGTTAAGATACCATCAGCTAAGAGTTTACAAATAGGACGTACCAAAAACGGCCTTTAGAACTCGCTATGGTCACTTCGAATTTCTAGTGATGCCTTTCAGGCTCTCAAATGCACCTGTTGTCTTTATACACCTAATGAACCGTGTGTGTAAACCGTATCTGGATAAGTTCGTCATAGTCTTTATTGATGATATCCTAATCTACTCAGAGACTAAGGAAGAACATGAAGTCCATCTGAAACTAATCCTAGAATACTTCAAAGAGAAAATGATATCGCTAATTCTCAAAGTGTTGAATTATGGTTAGAATAAGTACGTTTTCTTGGACCATGTATCAACAAGGAACATATTCATGGTGAACCCCAGCAAGATAAGCTATCATGAAGAATTGGAAAGCTCCTAGCACTCCTTAGAGATCTGTCAATTCTTAGGATTAGCAGGTTACTACTGACGTTTCATCAAAAAATTCTCTAGGATAGCACAACCCCTCACCTTGTTGACCCAAAAGGACAAGAAGTTTGATTGTGGAGAAGAACAAGAGAAATCCTTTCAGACCTGAAAGACGCCCGGTGTAGCCCTCTGATTTTGGACACTAAACCCGATGGAACCAGCCGACTTCGGGTGTAAAATGATGCGTTAGGACAAGCCTTGGATGTATACAAATGAAAAGATGTAAGGGATTGTCATACGGCATCCCAACAACTCATGATGCGACGGGAAGAATTATACCACCCACGATCTAGAGCTCGGTGCGGTGATATTTGCCCTCAAATGTTAGAGACATTACCTGTACTGAACAAAAAGTGTTATCTACAAAGACAATAAGAGTCTTCAGCACATCTTCGACCCGAAGGAATTAAACATGAGGCAGGGATGGTGGATTGAGTTGCTCAGCGATTATGATTGTGAGATTCACTACCATCTTGGTAAGGCGAATGTGGTAGCATATGCGTTGAGTAGAAAGGACATATTTAACCAATTACGTGTGCGAGCCATAAACATGAAGAATTTGCTGATACATATAAGGGACAAGATACTCGAAGCCAAGAAGGAACATTCAGGAAGTTAATGTGCAAGGGCGAAAGCTCTGCGAGGATTAGATAACAAATGGAAGTAAGGACGATGACGCGATAATTTTATAGGACAAATCTAGTTTCCCCTGGTGGACAACTAAGAAACTATAATGGATGAAGCATACAAGCACGGATATTGATCATTCCGAGCGGATAAGAGTATCATGACCTTAGAATTGGTATTGGTGGGCCTGGAATGAAGAAGGAACATTGCAATCTATGTTAACAAGTGTCTGACCTCTTAAGATATAGCAGAACACCTGAGAAAACCATCGGTTTACTACAACAACAAAATCCTCTGATTGGAAGTGGGTAAGGAGGGAATATCTATGGATTTTATCACCAAGCTACCTAGGAGTATAACGAACATTCAATCTAGGGTTATTGGTGTGGATAGAATTGACTAAGTCTGTACATTTCATTAGCAATCCGAGAGGATTACTGACGCCAGAGAAATTTAGCAAGGATCTACACATGAGATAGTGGCATTACAGGTGTGTGCCCATATCTATTAATATCATATCGAGATGGTAGACTTCACCTTAAATTTTGCAAACATTGCCATAAAGCGTTTTAGGAACACGTTGGACATGAGCATGCTGTACATCTATAGACTGATGGTCAGAGTGAGCATACTATCCAAACCTTGGAGGATATGCTCAGAGCGTGTGTCATTAACTTTGGAGGAAGTTGGAATACTCACCTTCCATTGGTTGAGTTCTCCTATAACAACAATTATCATACTAGCATAAGGTGTGCCCTGTTTGAAGCACTTTACGAGAGAAAGTGTCGTTTGCCCGTTGTTTAGGCTGATGTTGGTGAAAGTTAAATGATTGGACCTAAGATTGTTAGAAATCTAGTTTTAAGTGAAGTGACGATCATTATCGATCTCATGAGCCTTATAATAGTTAGATGATATCAAGTGTGTAATAGTCAGTCCATTAGGCTAGTTTGATGACATCAAATAACGTCACTTTTATAGCATCATTTATCCCATGTAAATAACCCATTTTGTATGATTATTGCAAGAATTGTTACTTAATCGTTTGTATTTGAGAATTGCAGTAATTATGGAGTAATTTGTGAAGATTAGCAAAAAGGCATGCATTCTTGAGCTTAAACGAAGAAATATGAAGATTACTGTTCTGACATCCTATACATCGTATCCATCAAGGAAGATACGACGTATATGTGCCTGCACTTCACAAGAAACCACAGAGATTCAAAGACCAATACGCCGTATCCAGGAGGACTCTATACGCCGTATTCAATATAAAGTAATAAAATATTCTAGAAGATATCGAATGTGGTCCCTACTCTAAGAAACCCTGATACGCCGTATTCCTGTATCTTGATACGCCGTATCGACCAAATTCTAGACCCTATAAATTGAAAACGTAAAAATAGGTTTTCGGTGTGCTTGATCATATTTTCAATACCTTAACCACAAAAGTCGATTTTTAGAAGACAAGAAGAGCAGAACAGGTCAAGCAAAGCTACTAATTCCATAGGAAACACTTTATAATCTCCTATACTCTAGTAATCGTTTGATTTTTGGGTTATATTCAGTGGCACCTCAGTGTATATGTGTGTGACCTCATAGGCTCACATGTGTCCAGTCGTACATTATTTATTATGACATGAGCATACTCTAACAGTTACCATAAAACCTTTGCCAGTCTCTTAGACTGAAAACCCCCTTATCCGTTAGAATTAGGTTTAGCATAGGTTTAACATAGATTAGAATTAACATAGTTTAAATTAACTTAATTTAGTTAACCAAAACATTGATAGAATATAAGATTAACGCTCTCGCTCTTAGTGATCGACACCCTACTTACCACGAAGCTACATCTGATCGGGTACACTACCCGTCAGTGTTGTTTTAGGTATAGTCGGCAAAATATAAATGTAAAACTTGATAAATAAACAATAACCTAAACTACAACAGCACATCAAGTTTTTAGCGCCGCTGCTGGGGAGTGAAGTTGTTTAATCTTTACTTTTATTTAATATTTTGGTTTTAACCTTAAATTAACTTAGCCCTTAAAATTAGTGTAATTTAGATTAGTGTAAAATTCTGTATATTTGTTTATAATTGTTTTCTTGTATATTTGTTTATTTTGTTTGCTTTATTGTTTTCTATACACTGTTCTGGCCGATAACCAGATACAGCGTATTCACTTTAATTGAATACGACGTATCTAAAGTTCCTTACCAATATAGAGTATTCTGATCAACAGACCTATACGGCGTATACAAATTAATTGAATACGGCGTATCGATCACCTGATATAACAGCAGAAACATATTATTTATATTTGATTTTCGTGCTTAATTTTCTGTATTACCTTTCTTCCCAGCAAATCCTGCTGATATTTTTACCTTTGTTACAGATTGTGCTAATCAAAGTGAGTAGATTGAAGAGGTAATGGCAGAAATTAAGACATAAGCAACCATGAAAGAATTCGTAACTAAAAACCAAGCAAATTATTATTCAGGAATTACAAGTATTACGGTTAATGGTAAAGCTGCTTATGACCCTATTGACTTGCCAAATGTAAATTATGAAGGACTTAGGCTTGCTGTTTTCCCAATCTCATTAGTTGGAAACGCAAGCAAATGGTTTGATGAATTTAAAGGTTCAATTACTACTTGGGTGGATTTGTCTGAGAAATTTTTTAGGAGATATTACCCGCATTCTTGTACTTGTAATGTTGTGAGAACTGAAGCAAAGAGGGATCCGACCGATACTATGTTTAAAAAATGGTTAGCTTTAAAATTTGCTAACCATGTGATGATGGATCCGTACACCAAGAAAGTTTTATGGGATTTTTGGAAAAAGGTTGATAGTCAAGGAGTAGTTACTAATGAGGGATTTTCTGATCTTGAGAAAGCTAATAATGATGATGAACACAAACTTGGTGAAATCTTTAGGATAGAAACCAACTTATTCGACTATGAAACACCCTTGTGCATGGCATTTAATGAGTTCAATTATCTTCTCAAAGTTGATACGGAATTATTTACTTACGATATTGAAAGAACCAAAACTTATGAAGATTATGAGAACGAATTGAATGATGAAGTTAGTTAACCATGGTCTAAGAATGGATATCATATGAAATATGTGATCATATCTGCGAACCTTTCCATTTCAAGAGTGGGAAAACTAAATGGCCCACCTGCAATTCAAATGAAGATGGATTCTGTAACGATAGAGAGTTACCAGGAATGGTTCGAGTTAGTTACATGACCTACTTTTAAGACTATGAATGGTATGATGATTTGATTGATGGCAGTTTAAAAGACGAAGCCTTAAAGCAAAAACCATATATGAGAAGTCATGGGGAGATGCGACTCAAAGTGTAATAAACTTTTGCTCATGGTTAAAAAGATCTTTCGGAAACTTCCACGAACTCGATTATGAATTGTTAGTGAAACTTGAGGAATGTTGGTTGAAAATAAAAGATCATGAATGTTCTCTATTTACTAATTGGAAGGATCATATACGCGGACCATACACAAACGTCAATACTCCCTATGATCCTTATCTTGATTGTAAGAATGGTAGTGCAAGCCACTAAAGTCATACTCGTGAAAGGGAGGAAAACGCAAAGAAGGACAATGTGATTTGTTTGATGATCCCGCTCAAGAACTGCCAGTTTGCAAGATTAGAAGGTTTGAGATGATCAAGTATTCATTCGGACAGGAAGAAGAGTATGTTGCTATAAAGGAATATGAATACGATGATTCGACAAGAACCAATCAAGATGCATGTCACGCTTACCAAGAGATCTTTCGTAACATGAACGAAGGATGTTTGGTGACAAGGGCAGAATAAAGGAGCCTGAAGAAAAGTACAACTCAAAGACTCTGCTATACAGAAAAGTGCTTCCCGGGAGACAACCCGGACAGTTTTTAATTTATTTTATCGAGTATATCTTCCCAGACATCAATACGGCGTATCCGCTCCACACCTTACGGCGTATTGAATGTTTGGACATTATCAGTCTTTTTATTTTTCTGCATTTAAAACTTTATTGTCAGTTCTGTCTATACGACATATTCATTATATGATACGGCGTATTTGGCAGATTGACCCGTATTCAGATACTTTTTACAGGCTTCAATACGGCGTATCCTGGTTTTAGAATATGGCGTATCGGCTTCCTGTACAGTTTTTATTTTTATTTTTTTAACCGTAGAATACCCTAGATAGGTTTGAATGGTTTTCTTATATCTTACGTAGGACCTCGCTGAAAAGAAATCGAAAAAGTTGGTGGAGTATCTATAATTTGGAATCTATTTGTGTTGTAGTCATGCTGTCATCCAGACGCATGTACAACACACATTCTTGCTCATAAACTCAACATGAAGAATTATACCGAGCAAATATCAGGGGAGTTTCTCGTTCTAATTCCTATATCAGCTTTAGGTTTTAACTTACCAAGGTCTTCACCATCATTAGTGGGATAACAGAGAGCACCAAAGACATGAAGATAGGATAAATCAGGTTTTCTATCATGAAGAAGTTCATACGGTGTTTTGTTGTGACATTTTTGGATTAATGATCGGTTTTGTGAATAAGAAGCCGTCGCAACTGCTTCTGCCCAAAGAAATAACAGAGCCTTTGAAAAGATCAACATTGTGCAAGCGGCTTCCACTAAAGTACGGTTCCGTCTTTTGACAACGTCGTTCTGTTGTGGAGTGCGAGCAACGGATGTTTGATGTGAGATTCCGACTTCTTCATAGTAAGCTCTTAGTGTCTGATTGACGAATTCAGTGCAATTATCGGTCCTGATGTGTATCCTAACATATAATTATATGCCGCTTTCTTCGTTTTCATAATGGCATATCATAAGTGACTGTTAGTCTAAATATGATATTTAAGGCTAATTTGTTATTATCCTAAATTAATTGAGTAATCATTAATACACATATGAACACAATAAAACCCATATTAACGATTATGCACTAACGAAGATATGTATTAACGATTACTAAGCTAAATTAATCAAATATGTATAGTAATTTATATATATATGCTTATAAATATATACAAATGAATACAAATATGTATATATATGTACATATATATGTCACTACCATTAGATGTATTAACATTGATAAATTCATAAGATATATGTTTATCAATATATATGTTAATATTAGTGTATAAATATAAATATGAACACATATATGTATAAAATTAATAGCAGATTCGGGAGCTAATGAAAGACCTCCAATGCTTAAGAGAGGGAACTATATTCCATGGAAAAGTAGATTCAGAAGGTTTTTGGATAATAAACTTGAAGAATGGGAACAGATGTGGAACTAAATTCAAAATGGACCTTATGTGAGGCCAATGATTCTTGATCCAAATGGTACTGTGAACATAAACGGTACCGTGAAACAAATACTTGAACCATTGTCCAAAATGACCGAGGGTAACAAGAAGCAATACATTGCTGATGTGAAAGTCATGAATTATCTTCTTCAAGCAATACCAAATGATATATACAATTCAGTGGATGCATGTAAAAACGCTAAGGAAATGTGAGAACGAATTAAGAGGCTGATGTTACTAGCCATGTGAGACACCCACGTCTTATGGATGAGTTTGACAAATTTATAGCAAAAGAAGAAGAATCGTTAGAATCCGTGTATGAAAGATTGACAATGCTTGTGAATATTATGGATCGTAATAATGTTCGTCATATTTCAGTGTCAATCAACACCAAGTTTCTCAATTGTTTACAACCCGAATAGAGCAAATATGTCACCATGGTTCATCACAATCAAACTGGAGAGATAGTTTCTTATGACATGTTGTATGATTCTTTAGTACAATTCGAACCACATGTTCTAGCATCCAAAGCAAAGAAAGCTGCCAAGAATCATGATCCATTAGCCCTTATTACTCATTCCAATGCTTCTTCATCACAATCTCATGCACATTCTTCTGATTAACCACAACCATAATATGTCACACATCCTTCATCAGTTGTTGACTATGAAGATGAATATCAAGGGGAGTTACAAGGAGATTCTCAAGAGGACAAACTTACAACTGCCATGATGTTATTAGCTCGAGCAATAATCACTCAAAAGTTCTTCACACCTACAAATAATCGTCTTTGTACTTCATCAAACACAAGAAATCAAGTTGTGATTCCGGATGGTCGAGTTGACATGCAAATCTAAGAATTTAGGAGCTAGTTCTGTAGTTGCGAAATCTAGATTAAGCGTTGCTAAAACCCCAACAACAACAAATAAGGTTTCTAGTGTACTACCACTATCCCCTGATTCTAGTCAAAGTATGACACTTAGTAATTACATGAAAAACAAAATTGCAACAAGTAAAAAGTGGCAAAAATGGCACCCAAAAGTATAACTGCTCATTTATATTGGTGTTAATTACTAGATTTGATGTTTGATTATATTTTCGGCTTTTTCCCTTCAAAATAACCAAATAAGAAATTTAAATAATCAAAAAATTATTAATCAACAAATTTCCTTTTTAATCCACACTTAATTCACAAATCACAACTCACTTAACAAGCATATATAAAACTACTCACTAATCATCATAACTAAACTAGCATAAACAAACATAATCATATTTCTAATTAGACTAAAAATTAAGCTAAGATTAATACGGATTGAAATCGGAAAGAAGGTAGAACCCGTTTGATGAGATTGAGACGAATTTAAACCACCCGATCTAATAAACTAATTAAAATCCTAAAGCTTACTACTTTATTAGTTTTTATCTAAGTAATTAGCTAGTAAAGTTTTGAGCTTTATTCACTAATTAGCTTAATAAATACTACAAAAAGCTTTAAACTTTAGGAATAGAACTAGCTTATAGGACCCATAAGCTCCTCGCCTAAGTGTAAAAACAGTTTCATCAACATTAAAACACAAACAAAGTTAAGACAAATAAGCTAATAGAATAAGCTATAAGCTAAAAGCTTTAAATCTGAAATATTAAGTATCTCGAATAGAAAAAGCTAAAAGCTATAAGATCTAAACATAATTAAAGAGTAAACAACCTAAATTTTACTCAAGCTTATTCGAATAAGCTAAGAAAAAGCTTATCCGATTCCATGAGCTTATGAGGTCGAATAAAATAAAACTAAAAGGCAAGATCTACACGAAAATAAGCTAAGCAACGAATTAAAATAAGCTAGATTTGTACTAGATGTAAGCTATAAAACTAAATCCACTAGAAATAAGCTATTTAGAGCTTATCCGAGTGCTTAACTAAGAAAGATGGATTCGAAATAAGATATTAAAAGCTTATTGCGAAATCAATGATCAAAAAATATATCAAGTAAGCTATATGAAAAGCTTATTCGAAATTAGCTTAGGAGATAAGGATCCAAAAAATAAGCTATAAGGATGAGCTTATTTGAAAATAAGCTAGAAAAGATGAGATAAGAAAGAAAGAGAATAAGCTAAAGCAATAAGCCTCAAGTAACACCACAAATCATCTTCCTTAATCTCAATAAGTCAATACAATAAGCTAGAACAATAAGCTAAAAAGGTTTTACAATAAGCTAAACTAAATACCATAACTATGTGTGAATTTTTTGTAAAAGGAATAACGTGTGAAGTCTGATGGAATGAGGTCCAGTTTATAGCCCACCAGCCATGAGGGCATTTTCATAATTTTATTCTCACGCGTTTTTGCCAGCTGCATATACGTGTTTAACCCAATCCATGCATGCCACGTGCCCCTTCCCTTCATTAATAGCCAATCATGCACTTGGATCCCATGGCAGCCAATGATTGGCCTCCAATCATTTCCTCTCGGATCACGCGTCTCTGCCAACCTATACCAACATGTCACCACGTACACGTGTCATCACCTTAATGGCCAGCCGCCACTACAACCAATGATTAGCCGCCATCTCTAAAACCTCGTACCTCGTCATTAGCCGCCAGCGTCCACGCCACGTGTCGGCCTCTGATTGGCCAGCCGCCACCTGCAACCTCGTACTGAACCTCGTACCTGCAGTCAGAAATATCAGCGCCGCCGCCACGTGGTGGCCTCTGATTGGTCAGCCGCCACTGATGTGGCAGCCACGTGGCAGGTCAACGGGTCGAGTCTGGATCGGGTCAGGTCGGGTATGGTCGCCACGTATCACCACCGGAGTGGGCCACGTGGCATGTGGTATAAATACCACAACCAAAGCGAGGCAGGGATTCGAACCTGCGACCTTTCGGTTAAGAGCTTTATGGAAACCACAATTCCATCTGCGCTAAGCATAGCCCTTATAAATATATGGCATTAATATTCTTTTAACATATATTAAGGTTGGGCCGGGTCAGATTTAATAAATGGTTCAAAAAGGATCTCGACCAGTTCAAATAAAAAAGGTTTAAAGGGCGAGGGAGGTACCGATAGATTCGTAATTTCGTGCTTATTCCAATGGAGTGATCGGGGAATTTTTACGACTTCGTTTGAACCTCGATAAACGTGAAAACATAGTCGAAACTCACCCGAAAAGCATCGCTTTTGCTTTGTTTTCAATCCTTTATACCTGCAAGACATAATAACACATACCAAACATATTTGCAATATAATTACTCATATTTTATGGTTATTAGTCTATTTTAGAGTGTTTTCCGATGTAAAAATGATGTGTGTTTAAGCACACATCAGTGTGGGTGGTAACTTTGTGGTCCACGATAGGGGTGGTGTGGCTGGTTGTGATGTTGCTAAGGTTGTAGGAGTGAGTGCTTGATGATGGTGGTGGTTGGTGTTGATTATTTATCGTTATATATCGTCGCTTTACGCGAGTATTCGTCTAATATTGTTAAATATTCAATAATCATAATTTACTCGTAATTTATGACAACATTTCCATGAAACTTTTGGGGGTGTAAACGAGTCGAGTCGAGCCGAGAACTGCCAAGCTCGAGCTCGACTCGAATACTAAAACTCGAGCTCGAAACTCGACTCGAGCTCGGTCGAGCTTACATTTAAGGCTCAAACTCGATAAATACTCTACATATAAAGCCTGGCTCGACTCGATTTGTATGAAAATTAAGTAAATATATGAATTTAAAAGGTTAAAGTGTAATTTAGTTGAAACTCGATAAGGCTCACGAGCAGAGTATTTTCGAGCTCGACTCGTTTATATCGAGTCGATCCCGAGTAACTCGCGAGTTGTCTCGTCTCGTTTACATCCCTAGAAACGTTCATATATGTTTGTTTTTATGATTGTATAATATTACAAAGACTATTAACAAAATAATATTATAACAAAATTTTAAGATTTCGATCAAGTTTTTTGGTCACGATCTTTAAAAAATGGAAACGATTATGAGTAAAATCTCGCTCTTTAAAACTTTTGAACAAAAATATACCACCACCGAACTTTTAGGCATCCTTCTTTGACAAACCAAGATCCACAAAATAAAACACAAATAGTGACCCGTAAAGCAAAAAAACACAACTCACTCCCAACCACACACGATACAAAAAACACACTTCTTTCTTTGTCTCCGACCAAACACCAAAACACACACACATCTCAATCCCATGTCCTACCACAGCCGCCACTTCCTACATCTCACCCTCACCCTCCTCTTAAATAAATAAAAAGACTTACATGCTGATCCATGACTATCAACCCCATGTTCTTGATGTGTTGTTAATATACAATGGCTGCAGCCAAGTACGAATAATTCGGACACGCAATTTAATGTTGTCCTTCACAGGAGACAAATCATTGATATAACCAGAAACAAATGTGGCCATAGGTTTTTTATATAGTGAAGAATGATTTGTAAAAGATTAGTGTATACAAATAGCACAAAGGTATGTGCATCATATAGTATCAAAGTTGACAAAAATAAGTTGAACAACATAATTAATATGTTTTAATAATTTACACGGTTTTACCAAAATTAACATGAATCCGAAAATTGTGACAATATAGAATCGTAAAAGGTATGTGCATTAACCTTCTTACCAAAAATAACTAAAGTAAATGAAATTTTGAGTCAAATACATAAATTACCTTTAAAAGTAGTCACACCATGAATTTGAAAATTGTAACATATAGAATCGAAATTTATGATTTGTCAAACTTTCTCTAATTAGTGGTTTAATTTATAGGGTAGATTGAAAACATATATTTTTCTTACCAAAATTAACTAAATTAAATGAAATTTTGAGACAAATACATAAATGCACTTTAAAAGTAGTCAAACCATGAATTCAAAAATTAGGGGGCTTAACTCTTAAGCTTGGACTTACTCTAATTAGTGGTTTAATTTTTTTTATGTAAAATGACTAACTTGAACACTTTTAAAATTCTGAATTTTATTTAATAGGGGTATTCATGGTCTTTTTAAAGTCTCTTTTATTATATGTGCTATTGAATGTTGTAAATACCATTCGTGAGAGTTAATATGAGAGTGACACGTCAGCGAAATTTAATAATACTGCTTCAAAGAGTTGTAAAAAAGCTTGTTTTATTATATAAAAAATAGATAGATAAGTATTTGTAAATTTGTATAACAAAGATTATTAACAAAATGATATTATAACAAAATTTTAAGATTTGGATCCAGTTTTTTTTATCATGATATTTAAAAAAGAGAACGATTCTGAGTAAAATCTCGATATTAAAAACCTTTGAACGAAAATATACCACCACCGAACTTTTAGACACCCTTCTTTGACAAACGAGATCCACAAAATAAAACACAAACAAATGACCTGTAAAGCAAAAAAACACAACTCACTCCCATCCATACAACATATAAAAACACACTTCTTTCTCTGTCTCCGACCAAACACCAAAACACACACACTAAAAAAAAACACACACATCTCAATCTCATGTCCTACCACAGCCGCCACTTCCTACATCTCACCATCACCCTCCTCTTTCTCACCGCCGTCACAGCAGATGACGGCGCCGTCATGACAAAGCTCTCAACATCTTTAACCCAAACCCCATCTTCATGGTCAACAAACACCGACTATTGCAAATGGGAAGGCATCACTTGTGACAACTCAAAACGTGTCACAGTAATAAGCCTTGCGGATAAAAAATTGTCCGGAACTTTAGTTCCGGACTTAAACGAGCTGTCGCAGCTTAAGACGTTGGCTGTGCAACGGAATTCGATTTCTGGGGAGATACCGGTTTTGTCTAGTCTTGGAAATCTTCAGACTGTGTTGTTGGATAGTAATAACTTTACTAGTCTTCCTAGTAACTTTTTTGCAGGTAACTTGTTTTTCGCCTTAAGACTCGATTTTCCGGCTTATTTGAGACTTGTGGACTTATATAAGTTTATTATGATACAATTAACTTATAACACAAACAAGCTAACACAAACAAATGCCGTTAAAAAAAAAGACTTTTGGGTTTATATAAGTTTATTATGATATGATAAACTTATATAAGTCTCAAAATAAGCTGGAAAATTGGGGCTTATGAAATATAAGCCGAAATCAAATAAACTCATAAGCCCATATATAAGCTTCAACAAACACCCCCTTCGGGGGTGTTTGTGAGCTTATGAGCTTATTTGATTTCAGCTTATATTTCATAAGCCCCAATTTTCTAGCTTATTTTGAGACTTGTATAAGTTTATTGTATCATAATAAACTTATATAAACCCATAAGTCCTTTTTTTTCTTTTTTTTTAACGGCATTTGTTTGTGTTAGCTTGTTTATCCCCCTTATGAGCTTATTTGATTTTGTAAAAGCCCGTATAAGCTCATTCTTTGAAGCTTATCACTTTATAGGCCTAAACCAATATGCTTAACTAGATAATAACAATTAAGCTCTTAAGAATAAGCTTATATCGGCTTTTATAAAATCAAATAAGCTCATAAGGTGGATAAACAAGCTAATCCAAACACCCCCGGGACGGCGTCTTTGTTTAAGCTTATATGAGCTTATTTGTTTTTCGCCTTATATTTCATAAGCCCTAATTTGCCGGCTTATTTTGAGACTTGTGGGCTTATATATATATGATAAGCTTACAATGATATGATTTAAATAAGCCCATAAGTCTCAAAATAAGCCGGAAAATTGGAGCTTATGAAATATAAGCCGAAATCAAATAAACTCATAAGCCCACTTATAAGCTTAAACAAACACCCCCGAAGAGGGTGTTTGTGAGCTTATGAGTTTATTTGATTTCGGCTTATATTTTGTGAGCCCCAATTTTCCGGCTTATTTTGAGACTTGTATAAGTTTATCATATCGTAATAAACTTATATAAGCCCACAAGTCTCAAAATAAGCAAGAAAATCAGGGCTTATGAAATATAAGCCGAAAATCAAATAAGTTCATAAGCCACATATAAGCTTAAACAAACACCCTATATACACAACAGATCTTTCTGACATGGCGTACTTTTTTTGCAGGTCTTACTAGCTTGCAAGTGTTTACTGTTTCGGACAATATTAATTTAGCCCCATGGGGCCTACCCGAGAATTTAACCGATGTTACTAATTTACAAACCTTTCAAGCTAGTAATGCCAATATAGTAGGAACTATACCTGATATTTTTGCGGGTTTAACAAACCTGCAAAATTTGAGGTTGTCTTATAATAATTTGACGGGTGAGTTGCCTAGGAGCTTTGGCGGGTCGTCTATTCAGAATCTGTGGCTGAATAATCAGAAACAAGGGTTGTCTGGTGATTTAGGCGTTGTTTCGTTAATGTTGCAAGTTAGTCAAGTTTGGTTGCAAGCTAATAGTTTTAGTGGTGCTATACCTGATTTGAGTAATTGTAGTACGCTATTTGATTTGCAACTTAGGGATAATCAGTTAACCGGTTTAGTGCCTGCGTCGTTGGTGTCGTTGCCTAAGTTAGCTAATATTACATTACAGAATAATAAGTTACAAGGTCCGGTGCCTGTGTTTACGAGTGGTGTTAAGTTTGACGATTTTCAGGAAAAAAATAGTTTTTGTTTGTCTAAACCCGGCCCTTGTGATCCACAAGTGAGTGTGTTGCTAGATGTTGCAAGTGCCATTGGGTACCCTTACTCGTTAGCGACATCGTGGACAGGGAATGATGCTTGTAAATGGAATTATGTGGTTTGTGATAATTCAAATAAGGTTACTGTTGTTAACTTTGCGAAGAAGAAGTTTTCTGGTACTATTTCGCCTGCGTTTGCTAATTTGACTTCGTTGAGGACTTTGTCGTTGAATGATAATAACTTTGTGGGTACGATTCCTAAGGAGTTGACTACGTTGCCGAATTTGCAGACTCTTGATGTGTCGAATAATGATTTGTCGGGTGATACACCGGTTTTTCCACCAACGGTTAAGTTTACGTTTGCGGGGAATCCTAATATAGGTAAAGATGTGTCTAACACATCTGGATCTGGATCAGGGTCTGGTAATGCAGGTGGGGGGTCAAGCGGGTCGAAAAAAGAGTCGTCGGGTTCTGGTATGGTGATCGGGATTGTCATTGGTGTTATTGTTTTTGTTGTCATTCTGTTGTTCCTTTCTTACAAGTGTTACGCCAAGAAAAGAAACCAAAAGGCGGTTAAAGTTGAAGACCCTGAAAGCGGTAAAGAAATCGTTAAAGCAAGTGTAATTGGCGGTAGTTCAAATGCTCATAAAGTTGGTTCTGAATTACAGAGTCAGGGCAGTAGTGATCATGCCGCAATGCATGTTTTTGAAGGTGGTAACGTTAATATCTCGATAGACGTTCTTCGACAAGTGACTGACAATTTCAGTGAAGAGAACATTTTAGGAAGAGGTGGATTTGGGGTTGTTTACAAAGGTGAATTACAAGACGGAACTAAAATAGCTGTAAAAAGAATGGAAGCGGGTGTAATGGGGACAAAAGGGTTGAAAGAATTTCAAGCCGAGATTGCGGTACTAACAAAAGTGAGACATCGACATCTTGTGGCTCTTCTTGGATATTGTGTTAATGGTAACGAACGGCTCTTGGTTTATGAGTACATGCCGCAAGGAACTTTAAGTCAACATTTATTTGAATGTCGGGAACTAAAGACTAATCCTCTTAGCTGGAAGCAAAGGGTTTCAATTGCGTTGGATGTTGGGAG
Organism: Tanacetum coccineum; assembly: GCA_026074375.1. Taxonomy (NCBI): domain Eukaryota; kingdom Viridiplantae; phylum Streptophyta; class Magnoliopsida; order Asterales; family Asteraceae; genus Tanacetum; species Tanacetum coccineum. The sequence goes on from BQNB010044020.1 coordinate 22,257, forward strand.
AGGGGTCGAGTATCTGCATAGTTTGGCACAACAAAGCTTTATTCATAGAGATTTAAAGCCGTCTAATATTCTTCTTAATGATGATATGCGAGCTAAAGTGGCGGATTTTGGTTTGGTGAAAAATGCACCTGATAGGGATGGGAAATTCTCTGTTGAGACGCGATTGGCGGGAACTTTTGGTTATCTTGCGCCCGAATATGCTTGTGAGTACTTTATAATCTTAATATGTTTTATGCACTCATATCTTGTTTCTTTAATAAACTGACCTCGAGTGTTCATTGATGCAAAACAGCTACCGGAAGAGTGACTACAAAAGTGGACGTGTATGCATTCGGAGTGGTGTTAATGGAATTGATCACAGGCAGAAAAGCCCTTGACGAGACAATGCCCGAGGATAGAATTAATTTGGTGACATGGTTTCGCAGGGTACTTATCTCTAGAGAAAACATAGTAAAAGCTATAGACCAAACTCTCGACACTGATGATGAAGAGACTCTAGGAAGCATTTGTAAAGTGGCTGAGCTGGCAGGCCATTGCACTGCACTGCAGCCATATCAGAGACCTGACATGGGTCATGCAGTAAACGTGTTAGGCCCACTTGTGGAACAATGGAAACCTTCACAACCCGAAGAAGATGATGGTGATCATGGTATTAATCTTAATACTAGTCTTTCGCTACTTGTTAGAAGATGGGAAGGAGGTGAAGGGACTTCCACAATGTATGATTATTCGTTTGGTCAACCTCAGTCGGGAATTGCGGATACATTTCAGTCAAAGGATGGTCGGTAGCTGAAAAAGGTCATCTTTCAATCAGAATTTGTAAAGGAAAGATGAAAAACATATACAGGTTCTTCTCATTTCGGTTCTTTGATTTATTCAATTTTTTTGACTGTAGGATGTTATCGTTCTTTGTTTCGTGACTAAAATTCTTTGAAAGCTTATTGATTGAGAAGAGTTAGAGATTTGATATGTATATTCTTTTTCTCTTCTTGTTATGTACATTCAATCGCACACTTAGACAATTCTTATCTATTCATCGATTTTCTTGTACATATCTTCAATTTTTTTTTAGAACGGCTTGTTAGTTGTTGAACCCGTCTGTACTTCTTCCTATTCCGCCTGAAGGGTTAAAAGTCCCGGGTGGGACTCGAAATTTGATATGTATATTCTTATACATATCTTCAATTAGTTTTGGTACAACTATATCTGTACCCGAGATTTGATATGTATATTCTTTTGGTGCAACTGTTTGTTCATATATCGGTTTCGCTATATTGGGCACTAAATACTGCTTATAGAGGTGTTTAGATTAGCTTACATTGTTGGCTTATTGGCTTATACTGTATAAATTTGGAAAAACTCGATCAAGTCTATTTTCTTTGGCTGATGATTTGATCAAGTCGAACTTGAAGACTTAAGTCATAAGCTCATAAACCAAAATTACAAGCCAACAAGCCTATATGTGGGCTTATGAGCTTCTTTGTTTTTCGGCTTATGTTTCATAAATTTTAATTTTCTGGCTTTATTTCGAGACTTATGAGCTTTATATAAGTTTATAATAACCCGATAAACTTATATAATCCAAACTCTCAAAATAAGCCGGAAAATTGAAGCTTTTGAAACATAAGACGAAAAACAAATAAGCTCATAAGCCACATATAAGCTTAAACAAACACCCAAGATAAGCTTGTAAGCTGACAAAATAAGCTAATCCAGACACCATAAAATCAAATAATGAAAACGAGTGAAATGTGATGTGTCTTGAAATGTAAAAGCAAGCTGTCAATAGGTTGTAAAGATAAGAAGACAAAAATGATTATTATGGAAACTTGTCAATCAATATATATTCGAGAAGGCTTATCATATATGTACCCCCTAAATCACCATTTGTACCCCCGGGTTTTTTCCGGTTTTTTTTTGTATTTTATTTTTTTGTATTTTTATAATTTTATATATGTTATAAAAATGTGACACGGAAAAAACGGAACTAAAAATATAAAGTTTAACATGTCAAAAGTATGAAACTGTCAAAAATTACGGAACAGAAACTGATAAAAAACTGCGTTGAACTGTAAAAAAAAAGTACAAAAAGAATCTTTTGTACCTTTTTTGGCACTATTCATGCGGAGGAGGGTACCGATAGGGGTATTCATTTGAGAATAAAAACATTCATGACATCTCAGTGGTCAATTATATAAAAAGTGTTGGACTTAATATATTAAAATGTTGGTTATGATTAATTGGTTGGGTAGGAAAAAGCATAGATTGCACATGGGTAGTTGTGGATAGATAACGACTCCACCTTAGTCAATAATAATTTATGGCATCTTTAGTAATCATTTAATAACAACTTCGCCAAATATTGAAATATATTTGCATGGTTTTAGGCTGTGACAGCGACCATTCCTAGTTTACGTTGCTATTTATTTAATACGTTATCAAATTCCATCAATAAACAGGTGTTATTGTCACTAACAAACCAAAATATATAAAAACAATCTACTTTTTAATCTAAATAAACTTAGGCTGAGCAACGGGTTAAACTCGAATCGAACCGAACCGAATAAATCCGATCCGAACAGAAAACCGAAATTGACGAAAACAAGAATCGAGAACCGGACCGAAGTTAAGAGAGCGAAACCGATTTAGATAGTGTTGGAATATGTAACGTGAAATAATACGCACGCGTTAATACGTAAAACAATTATAGTAAATATATTAGTTGTAATATATTTAGTGATAAAACTAAAACGAGTGTTAAATATTTATTTATTTAACGGGAGTTGCTAACGGTAGTTAAATGTTAAATATAAGGACCGTTTTACAATAACGAATAAAAGGAAAGTGCGGGAAACCCTTCCTTGTGCTCTTAATCGGTCGAAATACAATCATAAGGGGATTGAGATTGCCTAACTCGCATGCCAAGTTATGATGAATATAAAAGAAGGCATAAGGCTCATTATTTGTAATGCTAGAAAAATTCAATCCCTAAAACCTCTCCATCTTGCTTGTGCGATCGACCGAAAACCCCCAAAGGGTTTCGGTTTTTGTTTCGTTCGATCCCAAGAAACCACGAAGGTTTCAAAAGTTGATTGCTTCAAGAAGGTGGTGTTTTGATTGTTTTATCACTACAAGTACTAGCATAATTAATTGTTTGCTAATAACGTATTTTGTGTGTTGATCATATAGAAATATTGATTTAGATCTTTGGTGGTTTAGCGTGTTTATAAGTTTTATACACACGCTTATATTCAAGATTTGTGTTCGTTTGCTTTTAAATTGCTAAAAGGTACACGTATCTTGATCCTTTGTTAATTACATATTCTATACATGATTTATTGTCTTTCATTCCGTACTCATGAATATTAATATTAATAGTTACAAAATCAAACAGTGACATCATGAGTCATTGTATAAAGTTTGTAATTACAAAGAATGTAAAATTTGACAAAATATTGGGGTTCTTGGTTTTAATTTGTAAGCCCTTTGGGCGATTTGATAATAAAGATTTGATCTTTATTGGTGTCAAAATAAATTAGACGAAATCCTAAGTTGTATGAAATTTTACGAGTTAAAATTTGATGCATGTTTATCATGGATTGATATATAATGTTCCTGATTAAAAGTTAATTGTTTGTCATGCAAATCGATGATTAAAAATTATAATAGACAAAAAAAAAAAATGAGTTTTTTAGTTTTCCGATTGTTTGACACTGTGTCACTAAAAAATCGTATTAAGTCGAAAAATTCTGAAATTTTAATGGTAGATCCACGACTAAGTAGGCTATAACTTTGTAGTTTACTGCAAAAACTGGGGAAGACCCTAGCTATATCCTGTCGGGGCCTGAATTCGACTGAAACTGTTTATCAGCTTTTATGTGCTACGTGATATATATTTATATAAGGCTTACGCAATCAATTATATCTATGTATGCGGCCCGGTTCATTGGAAGAAGAAGCCTTATGTGAATACATACATAATTTAATTATTCGAGGCAAAAAAAATAAGGGTGGCGTGCGGTTAGAAGGCACCACTATGGTGTTGACACTTGAAGGTTGAAGGTGGTGATGGTCCTTCACCCATCATAGCGACACGCCTAGTAATCATTATTTTATGCATGTGAATTTTCAAACTACTTACAAGTTGTAAGTAATTTGAAAATTCACACGGATAGAATCATTTAAGAATGGATAATAAAAGTTGTGAACAGTCAATAATACTCCAATACTAAACCGTGTACTTCTAAATTAAAAATTGTCCGCATCAGAGAATCTGAACAAGAAAAAACCTCATTTGAATTACTGTTTTAGAATATGACAAGTTGGTTTTACGGTGAGTATCGGTTATATTATCTCATCTCATCGGACACATATTATTAAATCAATCGTCAAATAATTTTAGTTTTGCGGTATGTATAAGATAGTTTCCAGTGAAGAGACTCTTAAGTCAAAATCACGCATCGTGATTGTGTTTGTGTGAGAATGTATTAGTGTGGTTGCTTGCGTGAATTTGCTTTTAGCTAAGGTTATTTGCGCCTAACAGGTTCTTGAGGTCAAACACACCAACGAAGTGGTTATATAAATGGTTTTATCATAAAATTTGGGTGATGAATTATTAGATTCCTTATGACATATATTTTCTATGCGTCAACTACAATTTAGTTGTTCACCAACCAATCAGGCCATGTGATGCGCCCAAACATCGCAAATCATTTACTTTTGTTAAAATGTATTATTATATTACATTTTCGAATTTTCACACTTAATTTACTAAGGTCCATTAATTTTTATTTTATATCTGATGAACCGAATCTCTAAATGATTGTATGTCATGATCAACTTTATATGAATACTACAAATATTTAAACTATTCTTGCATTGCAAAATACGAAATTACTCAAGTTTTGGAGTTATACTATATGGTGGTGAATATTTTCAAAACCAAAAAATATATAGCAAGTAAACATATAAGCCGTGTAACTTAGATGGTACTTCGTTAATAAGAGGTTCGATCGAATATGGCTACACAACTTATTTAAAATTTTCAACATAATATTTTGCGTATGTAAGTCGATACGACACTTTCAAAAACAGGCATCGCCGCCACTTCGCCAGGACACGAACTACAGCTGACACAACATTGTCTTGTTGTATTTCTGGTCATGGACTTATATTTCAAGAATTATGTAATGGGCTTAGTTTGGACCACATCTTGGGCTTCTTTGTAGACTAATCATATTGGGCCACAAACTCACAAATTGACCCAAGTTACTATGAGCCAGTATCAGGCCATTGCCCGTTAACATAACAACTCCTTTTATGGTTTATGCTAGAATCTAAAGTATAAACAATGTAAGAGTCTAGCATACGAATGGTTAAGGTTAGAAAATGATTAAACAATGTTTAGCATCTAGCAACAAAGTGGTTAAGGTTAATCAAGGCCGATTACATTGTTTTTACTAGGCCGACTTTGGAATGGGAACGTTAGAAGAAGAAAAAGTTGGGGTTCATACCCATGTAATGCACTTCATTGTATATAAGTTGTTGCGAATAGTTTTGGTTGCTTGATGTGTTACCAGGATTTTCGGTCAAATATATTATGTAAGTTTCCTTGTTAAAGTAGTAAATTTTTTTTAACACTTGACAATCATCCTTTTAACGTATTAATAAATGGAACTTTATATCCCTAATGCACTCTTGTATGAGGTCAACATTTTAAGTTAACATATGAAATGATAACTTATGAAGATTTAAATACGAAGATATCACTTTTTTTTTAACGGCTGATAATTTATTGATAAAAAAGAGTCTAGCAAAGAGCTAGAAACTTAGAGGTACATATGAAAACAAGAAAAAAATAAAAGCATCCCGGGACTTTAACTGCGATGGAATCTAAAAGGATAAAAAAACTTTTGTAACGGAGGCCGAGCAATCGGTTTTCACTCCGACAAAAGAAAAACCCCACACCACGGAGGTCGAGCCACCGGATTTCACTCCGGGATGGTTTTTGAAGATACCCCAAACAAGCCCCGAGGAAGAGGACGAGACATGAAAGCAACCCTCTAAAACGCAGCATTCAACCATTGTCCGGGCACTCGGTCAATAGAGGGGACTTCAGCCAATCCATTCATGATAGTATTAATTTGCCTCTATTGTGTAGCCAAGAAAACGAAAAAGAACGAACATAATCAAAAATGCCACTTTTCCTCAATGGTTGAGAGTTAAAAGTAACACTATTTCAGTATCTCCAAAGCCACCAAAGAACCGAAGTAAAAATGACGTAGAGCATGTGTTTCCTTTATTTAGAAGCATGCCAAGAGATGAACCAATCTTTAAACGCCTCCAATGATGAAGCTTGGACAAAGAGGATTTCACACCATCTATACACAAGCTTCCACATTTCAGTTGCAATAATGCATTCGAAGAAAATATGATTAGCCGATTCAACGTTAGCATTCAAGAGGAACATGAAATAGCTGGAATATCCATTCCACGCAAAGAGAGGTTCAACCTATGAGGAAGCCGATCCAACGACAATCTACACATAAATATGTTAACCTTGCGGGGGATGGTTTTGTCCCAAGTAGTAGAGGGTGCAAGTGAAGGAAGAGTCTTTTGGTCAATAATATTACGAGCATCCTTGACGGTGAAAGTACCTTTGGGGCCAAGACTCCAAACACATGTGTCTTCGCTAACTTCAATATTGACTTGACCGATCTCATTCAGCATGTCACAAAAATAAGCAAGATTTCGGACACCAAGATTGGTCCTGGACCAATTCCAATGCCATTGCCCATTATTGATACGGCCAATGATGAAACAATCTTTATCTTGATCAAGGCGGTAAATACGATTGTACCTTGTAAAAAGATGAGCCTCGCCGACCCAAATATCTTTCCAAAAATGTATACGAGTTCTACAACCTGCTTTAAAATTAAAAGAATTAGACAAAATGATGCCTTTCGAGTGTAGGAAGTTTGAGGATCTTACAATGTTAGCCCAAGTACCCTTGAAACTACAATCATTATTGTCGAAGCCACCTTCATGACCATGAAAAGCTTTAACGACCTTAACCCAAAGATCATTTGGGGAAAAGAACATCCTCCAGCGCCATTTTTGGAGAAGAACAAGGTTAAAAGCTTTAAGGCTACCAATGTTTAAGCCTCCTTTATCAAATGAATTTAAGATGATTGGCCACTTGACCCATGCCATTTTTTTGCCGTCTTGATTACCTCCCCAAAAGAAGTTAGACCGAATTCTTTCCAAATCTTGAATGACCGATTCAGGGGCTCTAAAAATCGAGAGATAGTAGATGCCGAGACCTCCTAACACTGACTTGATAAGGGTCAGACGACCCCCTATAGAAAGGAGGTTAGCTTTATAAGTCGAGAGTCTAAAGTGAAAACGATCAACTAACATCTTCCAACTAGCTATGGATTTCATGTTGGAGCCAATAGAAAGGCCTAGGTAGTTAAAAGTAGGGGTGAGCAAAAGAAACCGAAAAAACCGAAACCGAAAAAACCGACCGAAACTAGAAACCGATTGTTCGGTTTTTAATTTTTCAAAAACCGAAAAATTTCGGTTCGGTTTTGGTTTTTGACCAAAAACCGAACCGAACCGAGCCAAACCAATTTTATAATAATATATAATTAATGTAATATAAATAAATAAATAATAAATCAAAATTTTAAATTTATATTTATTTTATGGATGAAATTATAATATATGTATTATGTTAATGTTTATATATGTGTTTGTCGTGTACGTGTGTTTACTTGACAATATATCGTTACATATATGACAATGATCATACTATGTGTATTTTCACATCCACGTGTGTTTCTCTCATTTATATGTGTATAATTGTATAATTTTGTGTAAACATTATTAGGCTAATATTGACAATTTTTTTTATAAAAATAACCAATTTTCTATGTAAAACAAGTTTATTAATATAAATTAGCCACAACCAAATATAAACGGTTTGAAACCGAAAAACCGAATCGCAAAAACCGAGAAACCGAAAAAACCGAACCGCCAAAAACCATTCGGTTCGGTTTCGGTTTTAGCCAAAAACCGACCCAAACCGAACCGTGCACACCCCTAGTTGAAAGGGATATTACCTGCAATACAACCAGCATTACTAGCCATATTAGAAACCTCTTCCTCGTTGACCCCTATACCGTAGATATTAGATTTGTGGATATTAATCTTAAGCCCCGAAGCAAGATAAAAAACATGGAAAACACGAATGATGTTTTCCAGGTCTCTAGTGTTCCAGTCAGTGGTAATGATCACATCATCTACAAAGAAAAGGTGGGAAATATTGATAGTAGAGTTATTAATATTAATGCCACTAATCAGACCATTACCCACTGCTTCGGCGAAGGCATTATGAAGACCTTCCATGACCAGGATGAAAAGAAAAGGAGATAGGGGATCTCCTTGTCTAAGGCCTCGATTGATAGAGAATTCAGACGTAGGGCTACCATTGACAAGAATAGAGGCTCTTGAAGATGAAAGACATGCTTTAATCCAAGAACACCATTTATATCCAAATCCGAGTCTATCAAGGATGTGATCCAAGTATTTCCAGCTTATAGAGTCGAAGGCTTTTTCAAAATCCACTTTAAAAATGAGGAGCTGCTTTTTTCTTTTTTTGTGCCATTCTATGATTTCATTGAGAATGATGGGGCCGTCAAGAATTTGACGTCCAGCTATAAAGGTTGATTGCTCTTTGCTAACAATCTTATCAATCACTTTAGATAACCGGTTTGCTAGAATCTTGGCAATGATCTTATAGTGGATGCCAATGAGCGATATGAGACGAAAATCAGTGATGAGAGTAGGATTGTTAACTTTAGGGATGAGGGTGAAGAATGAAGAGTTAGCTCCACAAGGCAATTCACTTGAGGCGAAGAAGGAATTAATGAAATCGTACAGGTCCTTCTAAATGATGTCCCAATATTTCTTCGCAAAAATGAAGGAAAATCCATCAGGACCAGGAGCTTTACTACTTCTACAATCCCAAAACAGCCTCCTTGATTTCCTCAAGAGTCACCAGTCTTTCAAGATAATCCTGTTCCGTGCTATTAAGGGTGTGAGAATGGGGAAGGTTAGGAAACAAAACCTGGGAGTCTTGAGCTTGGAATTTGTCTTTGTAAAATTGAAAGAATGCATCTTTGATCAAGCTAGGGTCCGTAGTCCATGTGCCTTCTACCATAATACCATTGATAATCTGATTTCGTCTTTTTTGATTGATTAACCCATGAAAGAATTTTAAGTTTTCATCCCCTTCGATATCCCATTTGACCCGAGCTTTTTGAATGAGATCCATCGAAGCTAACTTATCAATTTTTTCGAGTTCATGGAGAAGATCGAGGCGATTCTCAGTGTCAGAAGGCGAAGCGGAGCCCTCGTCGATTTTCTTCTCAATGGAGGTTATTTCCTCAAGAGCCACGGCTTTTCTGTTTCTATCCATTGTCTTATTGTTGTTGTTCCAATGCCGAATCTTAGCTTTGAGGATACGAAACTTTTCGTGACATTTGATAGGGAACTCGGATGTATTGGAATCAAGCAAGTCCCATTCGGATTTGATGAGATCGTCGAACCCATCTCTCAAAAGCTAGGAATTGTACAATTTGAACGAAGAGGGGCCAAAATCAACGTAGTATCACATTCAATATGATATATTATATTATATTATATATATATTTTTTATTTACATATCAAATACTCATTAATAGTTACATTTATTACATGAAACTCGACTTTTAAAGATAACGAGGCATGCAGACCCGTGCGTTGCACACGGCTTGGGTTAATTTGTTTTCGCATGGAGTGCATATATTGGTCACTTGCATAGTGATTTTGTAAAATGTTGATGCCTTTGTTTGATAACAGTGGACTACTTTGTAAGCAATGTTTTCATTAGTACATTTGGTTTATTTTAAAACCAAACTTGTCACCCCAATAATGCTTCAATCATGGTATTCATCTTTTCATAACGTTTTCCCAATTGTTAGTGTATCATTTTCTAGAATTAGGGACATACGTGTTTCAAACATAACTTATCAGAAATTCGTTGTTTAATTTCCGGTCGTTTTCCGCTTCCATCATGTTTCAAGCTACTTATGTAAAAGAACACATTTCTAAAATCACTTAAAAGTTGCAAAAATATTACCACAGAAAACGTGTTTCATTATGCATGACATACCGAAAGATATGTAACATGTCAATCCCAACGTATGTGAAACATCCGATGTTCTCAGACCAAAAAAGATAATGGGAAATAAAACCTAGCTATATGGCTCGATCAAACCAAAATCTATAGAAGCAGAGCTGCAGCCATAATCAAACAGCCACTGAAATTCGTTTGGTTCCATTGTTCTTCACATTACACTTCTAGAGCGGTAACTGGTGTGGCAGGAAGCAAAGGTGGTTGAAGAGCCTTCGCCACGATGCTCACATTTGTCCTAAATTCGACCTTGTACTGCACGCACAAAGCTTCCAGAGTTGTTAGCTACATAAATACAGCATCATAAATTTTCCAAGCTATAGTTTGTTCATAAGAAAAGTAAAAAATAAAGGAAACTGAATAACATCGACTCTCACCCTTATTAGAAATTCCTTTGTTCAGTTGGACTTTGTCTTTCAAGACATCTCGCCTTGTTCATGTCAGTTTGTTGTTGGGATTAAATAGCAAGGTTTCCTCAAATATTCTAAGAGCAGATTTACATTTATATTTCTTCGCATACGCCTTCCCCAAGCTGTTCCAAGCCGTGACATACCATGGCTGAATTTTAGCAGCAGACTCAAGCGGAGATATTCCCTTGTCAATTTCATTATCGCGAACGCAATTCACACCTAAAGCATTGCATCCTTACACCTAACTAACCGTCGATGCTGTTGTTGTCTTTTTCTAGTCCATTGAGTTGCATATGACAACTTGGGAGTATCCTTCAGCTGATGAAACAAAATTTCTGTAATAAAGTAGCAGGGCTCGTGGCAAGTTTTCCCAACCGATGATACAGTATTCTACAAACGACCCTGGTAATAATCTCATCACTTATGACTATAACTTATACATGGCATATAGCCGTAGCCTACAAAATGGTTAAAAAATATAGGTATCTGACCATTATTATCGATAGATCTAATGTGTACATTAACTTCGTCATAGAGCTTTTTTTCCCAAGCATGTAATGTTCGTATTGTCGATAAATGACTCCCTAATTCCATTTCCCCTGTCTCATAACAACAGCATATCAGCATATCAGTAACTAATAAAGTTAAGGGGACGTTTGGATCATCGATTTGGGTCTGATAATTTGATCATCAATTTTTAATGTTGGATTAACAGGTTCTGTCTTTGCTAAACAAAATTGTTATTGCCGCTTATTTTTCCTATTCTTTTTCTAAAAAATCTAAAATTTCCAAGCACCCGCAAATCTTAAGATTTAATTATTACAACCTCAATCAACATGCGCACATAAGCATATAAATGTTTACTAACAAAGGTACCCCTTAGTGATACGGGAAAGCAGAAATACTATAACCTGTGCATGTCGTGACGCCTATTCAGTTCCTCCTACTTTTGGCTAGACCATTAAGTAATTGTTGATTGCGTACGGGTTGTATGTAATCTTAACTCTACAACATTTAACACACCCTTAACATTCTGGAAAAAATCTCATGTTCTCAAATGTAGCCACTGCATATTTATCCATTTCCTCTAGAGCTCGCTTTTCGCTTCTCCGTAGCCTACATGACATCATAGTACAAAACTGGAACCAAGCTCGAGTAACATTGAAACCAAATTTCATATATATTAAAAAATTATCTAAAAATAAACAAAGTTACCTGCGAGTGAAATGCAATCTTATTGGACATACCTACTTTGAAGTGTGAATATACTATTGTTATAATGTATCAACTCAAATTCAGCAGCTAGTTTCCAAGCAAAACTCCAATTCTGTAGCTAGTTACCACGATCAAATAAGCCCAGGGGCTGCAACACTTAGGGGTGTTTCGATGTTGCTGTCAAGGGGTGTTTTGGTTGTTGTAAGGGGTGTTTAGATGCTGTTGTATGAGGGTGTTTGCTGCTGTCAAAGTTGTTGGAAGGCTGTTGTAATCTTTAAAAACTAAAAGCAACTACTGCCCATGAAAATTCAAATCCAATCCACCATACTAAACCACACCAACTATAAATTAAACCTTAGATATTCAAATATAACGCGAGCTCCTTTATGGTCAAACTGGTTAAAAAAAGCTAGAGTCTTCTCACCACAATAAGGTCAAAATAGCCAAAACAACTTCACAAATCCTAAAACTAACACATACCCATAACACTAACTATAAATTCATGATTGGCTTTATTTCGAGCTCAAACACAATAAAAGCTCGAAGCGTTTAGCTACAATTAGCTGCATAAAAACTACTCAAGCACTAAAACCAACACATACCCATTATACAAAATATCAAATGAAACAATAATTCAATAATCAGAAGATCCAAAAAAACATACCATCACCAAAGCTAGTAGTAGTAGAAGCTTTCTTAAGACCTTTTTTCTTCAAAATGAAACTTGTTCCAATAGAACCACTTGATAACACAATCAATATCAACTTGTGGTATTCTCCGAAACACCTATCTCTTCAAAAGCAAAACAAATAAGCTGTTAACCAAATTGCATTAAAAGTAAATCTAAAATTTTAGCTCAAACATCTTTCTTATTGATTAACTAATAAGGAATTTGTACCTGATTTTTGTAGTAGCAATAGTAGTCTAATGTTGAGGTTGTGTTGGAGTTGGACACTAATTGTCATGGAAGGCAGCAGTTCTCTCATTATCCATAATACAAAAGCCGAATGTCCCGATGGGTCTACATAAACATGACATGAGTCCAAAACATAAGTAATAGTTAAATGATTATGAATTATATTAAACTTTAATTCATAATCATCAATCATACATCTTGACATATTGTTATGACAGAATTTGATTCATGGCTCTAAATAACAAAACCCCTAGTTGTAATAATTGTTAAATTTAAAAGATATAAAAGTGAATTTTGCTTAAAGAATATGGTACCTGAATCTTTGTCGGATGGTGTAATCGATCAGACTGAACTCTTATGAATATACCAAAGCTTACAGTGTCCTGATCTTACTCCTTGATCATCCTTAAATCTTGAGTTGTTCTTGAATGTTGAAAGGTTACTGATGAATGGATTATCTGTGTTTTCTTAAGATATCAAATATGTTATAATTGTGCAGTTATTTGTGGGAAACCAAAGGATACGTAACACAATTGATATTCCTGGAATTAAACAGCTCGAGAAGTTTTCGTAGAGGGAGTCTTTTGGTTTTCTTAACTGCGAGATAATAAGTTGAGAGCATTTAAAGATACAGCCCTAATAAATTTAAGGGCTCAATCTTTTAGTATAATAGATGTTTTTATAGTAAATTTATATTGAATTTGTGTATTGTTGTTGTTAATAGGAATGAAAAAAATTCAGAGATAAGGATATATGTTTGTTAATTTGTGATCTAATAGACTAATAGCGAATGAATGTGTTTCTTTTGTTATTTTTGAGTTTGGAACATAAAATATATGAGTGACTACCATTAATTTCTTTTATCAAACTGAATTAGGAATCTGTTAGTCTTATTGTAGGAATCTGTTAGTCTTATTGTAGTTGCAGCCTCTAAAATTGTTTCATATATATTAATGCAACATCCATTCTAAAGTTCTCAGTCACTTATGTCGTCAAATTTGACACCTCCGACTGAATTTTATGGGCATATCGATATTGAATTCTTGGAGTAGCAGGATCCATCTAATCAGTTGTGGTTTTGCATCTTGTTTTGTAAAGAGATACCATAAGGCAGAGTGATCCGTGAAAATGATGGTCTTGGATAAGACTAAGTATTGGCGGAATTTGTCAAATGCGAAGATGACAGCCAAAAGCTCCTTCTCAGTCGTTGTATAGTTCTCTTGTGCTTCGTTCATCGTTTGGTGGCATAGTGTATGGTCTTAAAATGTTTGTCGATCCTTTGCCCTAGCATTTCTCCGACAGCATAATCATTTGCGTCGCACATGACTTCAAATGGCAATGACCAATCTAGTTTGATCATAATTGGGGCCTGCATTAGTTCGTGTTTTAACTTATCGAAGGCCTTGATGCATTCTTCAGAGAAGTTAAATGGGGCGTCTTTTACCAGGAGTTGGGTCATTGGGCGTGCGACTTGTGAGAAATCTTTTATGAATCTTCTGTAGAAACCGGCATGTCCCAAAAAGCTTTAGATGGCTTTTACGTTCATGGGATATGGTAATTTAGAGATTGCCTCGATTTCTACTTTATCGACCTTGATTCCCGAACCTGAGACTTTATGGCTGAGGATGATTCATTCCTTTACCATGAAGTGGAACTTCTCCCAGTTTAACACGAGGTTGGTTTCCTCACACCTTTTTAGAACTTTTTCTAGGTTTTTAAGGCAGTGGTCAAAGGAGCTACCAAAGACGGAGAAATCATCTATGAATACTTCCATGCTATCCTCGATCAGTTCATAGAATATGCTATCATACAGCGTTGAAAGGTTGTCGAGGCGTTGTATAATCCGAACGGCATTCGTTTGTACGCGAAGGTTCCGTACGGGCACGTGAATGTGGTTTTCTCCTGATCTTCTAGAGTGATAGGGATATGGAAATACCTTGAGAACCCGTCTAGAAAGCAATAGTATTCGTGCCCAGCTAGGCATTTGAGCATCTGATCGATAAACGGGGGTGGAAAATGATCTTTCTGAGTCGCGTTATTCAATTTACGATAGTCGTTGTATACGCGCCATCTGGTGACCGTCCTTTGTGGGATGAGTTTGTTCTGTTCATTCTTTACTATGGCCATTCCCCCTTTCTTTGGGACAACCTAGACAGGACTCACCCAAGGTCTATCGGAGATGGGGTAGAATAATCTGGCATCAAAGATCTTTATGAATTCCTTCTTTACTACCTCCTTGATGTTTGGGTTCACCCGTCTTCGATTTGGACACTCGGTTTGAACTCGTCTTTCATGAGAATTTTATGAGTATAGAAGGATGAGTCGATCCCCTTTATGTCTGCAATACTCCAGCGATTGCCCCTTTATTGTTTTTTAGAACTTCGAAAAGCCTGGCTTTCTCGACGGTAGATAACGAGGAGGAGATGACTACTAGGAGTTAGTTGTTTTCTTGGAGGAAAGCGTATTCAAGGTGTTTAGGTAATTCCTTCAGCACTAGTTCAGGTGGTTCGACGCTTGAGGGTTTCAACCGATTTTCCGGGGCTTTCCACTCGCGTGGCTTGACCGGTTCTGTCCTAGGGTCGAAAGAAACCGCTTGCACTTTGTTAGAATCTCCTTCTTCTTCTGCTTCAGTCCATTTTCCGTCATGATCGACCGTGTCAACCCATTGTTCTCGGACAAGCTTTGCGGTGTGATCGGCGCAGTACATGTAATCGTCATGGGAGTGTTTAAATTTCATGGATTTCCTAATATTGAAGCTGACGGTTTCATTTTTGACTCTCATGCTTAGCTTTCCTTTGTGAACTTCAATTACAGCCCGTGCTGTGGCGAGGAAGGGTCGTACCAATATGATCGGAACCAACTCGTCTTCGTCTATTTCTAAAACTACATAATCGACCAGAAAGATGAACTTGTTTACCTTCACCAAGAGATTCTCGCAGACCCCGATGGTGTATTTGATGGATCAATTAGCCAGTTAAATACTCATTCTGGTTGGTTTTAGTTTAGAAATTTCTAACCGTCGAAAGAGAGAGTGTGGCATAAGATTAATACTTGCCCCTAAATCAGCTAGGGCGTTCTTTATTGACAAGGGTCCGATAAGACATTTTAGTGTGAAACTCCTTGGGTCTTCTTCTTTTTAGGGTAAGCTTCTTTGGGTGAAAACAGAACATTCCTCATTAAGCTTGACTGAAGAGGCCCCTTTTTCAAGTTTTTCCTTAAATGAAAGGAGGTCTTTTAGGACCTTGGCTCCCTTTGGCATGTGGATTATAGCTTCTAGGAATGGTAGATTAATATGAATCTGCTTGAAAATGGAGATAAGTCACTCATCGTCGTCATCCTTTTTCTGCTTCTTTACTCTGGATGTAAAGGGAAGATTCGACGACTTGGAGGGTTGATAAAAAATGGATGACGGGGGGCTTCTTCATCCTACATAGCGCTTGATTCTGCACCCTTAGTTCCTTCTCTTTCATTTGTCCCTTTAGCGTGGTTGGTAGGTGTCGATTGCGATATAGCTAGGAAAGGGGGGTCTCGAGTGCTGATTCCAGATCTAGTTGTTATAGAAAAAGTTGGTGCCTCTGGTTCAGGAAATTTGCTTTCCCCGAGTGTGGAGAGCATTTTGGAGAATTGTTTGTGCATTTCCTTATGGTGCTGGTTAAGCATCTCTCATATCTCTTTAGTGTGGAATTTCTTTTCAAGCATGAAATTAGCGAGCTCGTCTTCAAACTTATTCCTAACAACCCATTCAGGACCATCCTCTCCTTTTTCTTTACATTTTTGTTTCCCCACGACAAGATATCATTGTTCTGATAAAACCTCAAAAGGGAAGGATCATTGTAGATGCCTCCCCCAAATAAGCATACCTGCTCGGTTGGTTTGTTTTGGCTGCACTCATCGGCCTCATGGGCCCCTTTGCAAAAATCGTAGATAAGAAAGGGTTTTTTAACCCAATCTCTTGAGTAGGTGTTTCGAGGTAGGAGATTTGTTTGCAGGCCATTTTTAGACGTCTCCTGAATGTAGTTTGTATCGCTTCTGAAATAGAAGAAACGTTCATAGATGGTAACAGGTCGTCCCACACATCATCTTGGTATTGGATGTACTATTCTATTCGATTACACCCCTCTTCTTCGGTGAGAGAGTTGAAACGGAATTGAGCGAATTGACTGAGTTTCATACGGTTATCCAGAGATATGTTATCGTGAAAGATTTGTACCAGAATCCATTTTTGTATTACATGATGGGGGACCTGTTTGATCAAGTTCTGGAAACGGATCCATGCACTTTTGATGGATTCGTCGACCCTTTGTTTGAAAAGGAGGATCATATATCTAAGGCATGAGGTGCGTCCTGCTAGAAAAAAGAAATCAAGAAATCACGATACGAGCTGATCCCATGTTGCGATTTGGGCGGGGGGCATTTTATCAAGCCATTCTGCCGCGTTCCCTTTGAGGGTGAAGTGAAAGAAATGTATCCTATATGTATCCCTTATGGCTCCGCCAACTTGTATGTTATCTATGATACTTAAGTAGTGCTTGATATGATGGAGGGTGTCCTCGCTTCTTAATCCTTGGAACGTGCATGTTCCTTGAATTAATAGGATGTCACGTGAGTCGACGATTCTCCCTGTTCGTTCAGCCGGGAGGATGATTGGGTTTTAAAAACCGGAAGAGTTAGGGCTAGAATGTTCTCGTAAGGTTTTGAGAGGGGTTAACGGTTTGATTCTAGTGTCATTGGAAGAGGATGCTTCATCATCAAAGAGGTTTCTTCTGGCTATGGCTAGAGATTCGTTTTGATGCAGGTGCCATGCAGCTCTCCTAACCTTTGAAATTCTCTTTCGGGTTTGTCGAGGGGTTTTGTTAACCTCCTACCGGTGCTACGTGTCATAGTGACAAATTTATAAAACAGATGAAACAAAGAAAAGATAGACTACAAGAAAGCTAATATACTGAAATAAAATCTCACTTGAAAGGATTCAAGCGAGTAGGACTAAGCTAGACTAAGTTCGAAACCTAACTTGATGCAGGGTCTCGTAAAGAATTCTACACGAAGTTTTATAACTCCCTAGGCAGTGTACCTAATCGTTACAGTGTAGCATAGGCAAGACTCGGGGTTTGTTATCGTTCTTTAAGGGAATTGGTTGGGAAGGCTCGAACAGGGCTTAGCTGAGATCTACGAGATTAAAAGGAGATTCTTTTTGTATTTTTATATTTTATAGAAAGCAGTAAAAATCATGGGTTTGAGAGGCTGGTTAGATTACCTAATTATTAAACTATATATAATCTATACTACTGGTGATAACTTTATGATAAGATAGTGTATTTACTTAATCATGCATTACTCATTAGATTGCTTATCTTAATCATGTTGCCTTGTCACACTCGTGATGATCTGTGTAAGTATTTCCTAAGTCATGAACGAATTACACGAACGTACCGTCTATTTAATATTACGTTAAGGCAACGCACAAGTAAGGTAGTATGAAGACTATTACAAGGCCCCTAAGAGTATATTAAATGCAATTGAAATATCTTAAAAGCGATCAACCATATTAAGGGTAAGGTAGTATGAAGACTATTACCAATGGTATCCTTTCTACACTTCTCACGTTTCCCTAGACGTCTATGCCAATTTATTATCTTATGTCTAGTTTTCTAAAGCCTAACATGCACATTCATCACAAGAAGCAATAGTAAAATGATCTACAATCCAACTTTCATGCAATCATAAGTAAATATAAGGGAGGGTTTAGCCTAACATGTTATTGACAAAGCAAAAACATAAATCAATCAAACAACACATAGAAATATTGAATGATTAAAGATAAATGATCTTACTTGATTAAAACATGGATCAAGGTCAGTTATAATAGGTCTTTGAGGCCTTAAGGATGGCCTAAAAGCTGACAAAGTACTTAGGGTTCGGCTCCCAAAAGTTATACAAAGTTACACACATAAAACCCTAAATTCAGTTTTGTATATATAGAGAAATCATTGTGATGACGTCCAGTTATAGTCGCGACGCCGTCACAAAGTAGAATCTTCTAGATCTGATTTAAGTCGGTTACGTCCTGAGCCGTCGTCAATTCTCTAACGTCGTCACTAGAAAGATCGCGACGCCATCTCCGCACTCTGTGAGCACGATTTTTCAATAGATTTGGTGTAGGTCCTTAGTCTTGTCCGTTTCTTCTCCAAATGAGCCCAAGTCACGTGTATTTCCTTTAAATGCCATCCAAGTGCTAAAAACTTAAAAACAAATGATTAAGCACATAATCTAGGCATATTTACATGATTTAAGGGGTTAAATAATCCTGAAATAGTGTATAAAATGACAACTCATCATAAAATATGTATTTCCTGTGTCTTGTTTCATTTTCTATCTCTGGTATGGTTGGGAAGAAATTTGCACATTGCAAATGGGAATGTAAAAAGTAGTCAAAACTCGTGTATTTTTACTACCATCACAATTATTGGTACATTCAAAGAATAAAGAATGATCGAAGAAATTATCCGGAGTTATTATGATCATGAAGATGGTGAAATTACACCGAGATTCGTAGTATGTATTGTTTAAAAAAACGAAAAAATTTGAAAATTGCAACAAAAAAGAGGAGAAAGTTTAAAGACAGTCGGTTCGTTAAAGCTTAAACCGATAGAATTATTTAAAGGATCAATTATTCGTTGATACGTATTATAAATCAACGATGTAAAGTTTTGTATATAGTGATAGATATCACCACTTGTCTTGTAAAAGTATGTATAGTATGGATGAATGAGAAGTTTATCGTTACGGGAATGCCAACTTAGGTTGTTGTTTTTTATCAATGATCGAAGAAGTTTGTGTAAATATTTATGAGTCTTTATCATGGTAACGGTCGGGGAAAGTGTCTAGCAACTTGTGCCTTATTTGTTAAGGACTTAATCTTTTTAATGGCTTGTTAGTTGTTAGTGGTTTAGGTCCAGCGGTGACATCCAATTAGGCAGTATGCTGTACCCTGAACCCGCCTGTACTTCCTCCTATTCCGCCTGAAGGGATAAAAGTCCCAGGTGAGACTCGAACTCGAGACCTCCCCTAGCCAAACATCCCCTCCCCAATCCCCTAAGGAAACTTGGTGTCCAACTGAGCTAGCCCAATTGACTTGTTTTGGACTTGATCTATTTGTTTCGTAAATTTTATTTAACAACAATTATTCCCCTTTTCCTAATCACTAACAAGGTACACAAGGAGAACTTAATGCAGGTACATCAGAAGAAATCAGTCAAGATTGCATTGTGATGTCAATTTGGAAAGATGCTTCAT
>BQNB010044021.1:0-39345 GCA_026074375.1 Tanacetum coccineum
AGCTATTAAAAACTTTCTCCTTTCGGGTCGTAGTTCCTAGGAACAACCCTCCTTATACCCCTCTTATAGTTTGTTTATCACTTAAAGGTGAGCCGTACTTCACAAGTGACACAAAGGCAAGTTTTAAATCTTTTGTTCGGGAACTTATTATGTTAATCCTTAAATTGAAAGCATTATTTTGATGGTGATTTTTATTGATAATTAAGGATAATGTTTTTATATTTTTGAAATTATTTATTTTTTATTTGTCTTATACTAATACTAATAAAAGAAAATGAAAAATATTTTTGTGTTTTATATTTTTATAAATAAAAGAAAATATTCACAAACGGGAAAATTAACTTCACGAGGGAAGGGTCTTCAAACACTAATCGTCAAACAAACACGAAAATCGTTTCACATCCTCCCCGGCAGCGGCGCCAAAAATTGATTAGACCCTTTTTACTATATATATAAATGTAAATATAAATATATAAATATATATAACAAATAGGATAATATCAATGACAGTAGTATAGTAAACCAGAAGTATCGGTTTCTGACTTCGTTATCCACAAAGTTTAAAACCGGACCCGAGTCGTTCTTCCTAACGAGGCGTGCATTTGAAAATCGAGATTCGGTTTGAATATCAATGCTTGAATGGAAAAGATATGGGGTTGAGTTTCTAAAACTACTAATAATATGCAAAAACGAATAAAAGAAAACCCTAAACAAAAGCAATTTAAGAAAAACGCGAAAACAGGAATTTAAACCTAAAACTACGGGAAAGCATAAAAAGGCAAATGATTAACTTAAAATTCTACGGGAAGCATAAACAAGGCATACGAATGAAATGCTAAGTCTACGGGAACATAAAATTAAGGCAATTAGGCTTAAATCACAAAAACGAGAACGGAAATTAAAAACGAACGCGACTAAAAACCTAAAATATGAAAAATTAATCCTAAAGTGAATTTTTTACTTCTAATCTACTCTATGTGACTAAAAATGAAGAATAAAAAAAACTAGACTAAAAACGGAGTTAAATTGAGTTCAAAAACGAGAAAACGAGAACGGGATTTTAACCCCATTCTTTAAAAAACGAAATCTTAAAATATTAACCCTACGGATGCAAATTTATTTTTCCTAGGTCCTAAACGATAAAAGAATTTTTTTTAAAAGATTTATATTTTTTTGACTTTTAATTTATTTATTATGAATTAAAAATGATTTTAATGAAATAAATTAATTAAAAATACCTAACGAAATGTGAAAAATCTAAAAAAATCATGGAAAATACTTTAAGTTATAAGGAATCTAGGAAAAATAAGAAAAACTGAAAATTCAGCTTATAAATAAGTTGTTATTAAGCTAAAATGGGCTGGAGGCTTAAATGGCTAAATGGGCTTATATAATTAATGAAACAAACTCATACCGGATGAGCTATTGTAGCACAGCGGTATGAGTTTGTGTGTGTGGGGGCTTAGAAAAAGGGGGAGGTCCAGGGTTCGAGCCTGGCCTCTCTCTTTTTATAAAACATTTTTTTTTTAAATTTTCTTTTAAAACTTAAACATTAAGCTAAAAATAACATACTTTATAAAAGAACTTTTATGAAAACTACAAATAAGCCAGGAAAAAGCACATCAAACAGACAGTTTGGCTAATAGGCTAAAAAGGAACTAAGCTAACTTAGTTAGGCTTTATATTTCAATAAGCAAGGAGACAAAGCAAATAAGCTAAAACATACTTATGACTAAATCTAATGAGCACTAAGGACTTAATTTAAGCTCACCAAATAAGCTGAATAAGCTCAAAGAAGCTCAGCAGTACTAACTTGTAGTTAGTACTGCTAGGCTTCTTGAAAACTCAAAAAGCTCATGAAGAACCTAAAAAGCTAAACACAGATTAGTATCTAAACTAAATAAGCCTAAAGCAAACAAAATTAAGCACAATGGAATAAGCAAACAAGCAAGAAAAATAAGCAAATCAAGGGCAGACTACTCTACTTTTTGCACTAGGTCCTAAGGCTCTAATCTGCTAAGGCTATTAGGGGCAATGTAAACTAAGGAAAGCATAAATAAGCTAAAGCAGATAGGACCCTAAACCTAATAAGCCAATATTAACAAAAATAAGCCAAAGAAAAATAAGTAGAAAACAGAAATAAGCAAATAAGCTACTAAGGTAAAACAGCAGGCCAAACAGTCCTAATGGGCCACTTTGAGCTTAAAAATAAGCTACTAAAGGGGGTCCTTAGGGCTTGAAACTGCTAGGGCTTAAAGGAGGGCTTATGAACTATCTATAAAAGTAAAGAAATACCTAGATTTTACTAGCAAATAAGCAAAAAGAAGGGCTTAAAAGAATGGTGCTAGCACCAGGGGAGGTTTATGACAGTTTTGGCAGTTTTAAAAGGGGCCTTTTTGAGCTTATAAATAAGCAACCAAATAAGCTCTAAAGTGTATAATAAGCCAAAACAGATTAACATTGGCTTATAAACTACTTATGCAACAAATATCAGACCTTAAAATCTGCTCTAACTTACCTAATGTTAAGATTGAAAAATGCATTTTTGCTTATGAAAAGACTTTTGACAGTTTTGACACTTTTAGACTAGAACAAAGATATACTAAAGGAAGCTAACCTACAGCATTGGGATGTCAATAACAACACAACAACAAGTTTTAAAAGCTGAAAACAAGACTTGATAAAAAAACTATGAAATACTGATTTTGACAAATCAGTTATGAACACCTATTATAAAAAACTCAAACACAGTCTTAAAGACTTAAGAATTCTGAAAAACAGATTGAAAACTATTTGAAAAGACTTGTGAAAGTTGTCAAAATGACCCAATGGCTTTTAAAAACAGTTTTGACCCGTTTTGGCTGTTATGCCAAACACCCCTTAAAGAAAACAGATTTTGCAATTTTTTTACTAAAACAGATTAAGGCAAGTAATATTCTAAGTTAAAAAAGCATAATAAACTCAACAATAACATTTGAAAAGCAGAATAAGCAAGAAATAAGCATGAACACAATAGGCAGTTTTAAAAGAGAGAGCTTAAAAGACAGATTTTCATAACATACAA
This sequence comes from Tanacetum coccineum, assembly GCA_026074375.1. Taxonomy (NCBI): domain Eukaryota; kingdom Viridiplantae; phylum Streptophyta; class Magnoliopsida; order Asterales; family Asteraceae; genus Tanacetum; species Tanacetum coccineum. The sequence continues at coordinate 3,065 of BQNB010044021.1, forward strand.
ACTTAACTTTTCATTGAAATTTTAAAAGGTTACAAGAATTTTTAAATGTAAAGAACAGAAATTAAAAGACATAAAACTTAATTAAAAACCTTAAAAATAAACTTTAAACTACTCCTACCCTAGTTATCTCTTTTTTCTTTTGTCTTCTTTTTCTTTTATATGTTGTGTGGTCTCTTCTCTTTGTGTTTGTTGTGCTAGCTTGCTGAGAGAGCTCAAAGCTTCCATCTAAACCCTTGATATTTCTTGCTCCCCAATCTGGTTAATCCACACCCTTGATTCGTTTGTCTTTGTACTTTGTCCAATGAGGCATTTTAAGATTGCCAAGGTGGCAATTCCTTGTCTCTTAATGCCATGTGAGTGTGGGGTTATGTGGGGTTTGCTTGGGGTCGTGTTTTGTCGAGTTGCAGGTCAAAGAAAACGATGGGTGAATAGTGGTTTTGGTATTGGCGGGAAAGGAGGGTATAAAAGGGTATAAACAGGGGTGAAGTTTTAGAGTTGGGCAAGTTTGGCCCCTCAAAGTGTTTAGGTGGGTAGTGCAGCAATCGTCCTTTGTACGTTGGCATCATTGGTCCCCTGGTGTTAGGTGAGTGTTGCACCGTTAGTCTTTTGACTAACAATGGTTATCCTTGTGGAACTAACAATGTTAGTCCGTGAAGGACTAACGGTGTAAGAATAAAGGTAAGGGGGTAACAGTGTGAAAGGGAATTAGGGTTTATGGATTAAAGTTGGGCCGTTCTGAATTTTATAAAAAAGAATTTGTAGTCCTTGTGTTTGGGATCTATATAGCCTTTGTAAGACAATAGTTAACTTGAATAAATCCAAATCAACTATGTGAGAGACACTGACTATGAATAACAAGTGTTAATGCGGAATCTTAACACAAGAATTAAGAAGAACAATAATACTAATTTTGCTATTGATTTCTAATTAAACTTCAATGCTCCTATTACATAGATAAAACAGCTATGCCGTAAGGGTTTCCTTTTTATACACCAAGGAAAACCCTAACAAGCTTTACAAAACGTGTGAAAGGATAATACATATCCTTTCCTAAGATATCTCCTAAAATATCTCTAAGATAACTATTACTTCTATCTTTACTGTAAACAGACTCACTAAATACGACTAGACTAACTATAGTAATGCCAACTCTAACCAGTACTAACTATAGTACTGCCTAGAACTTAACTTAGTATTGCTAGACTTAACTAGTACGCCAGAACAACTAATATACCAGACTTAACTGTTATACTACCAGTATTAAGTTACCACTCCCACACCATTTTTACCCATCTATTTCCCAACAATCCTCCCCACCCCCCCCCCTTTTAAAAAAAACACCCCCTTGGATCCTTCACTTGGTGAAACTTCAAGTTTTCTTCTAAGTGTCTTCCATTTGAAGCTTTCTGGGGAATGTTGTAAATAAGACTCTTCAAATAATTCTTGAGGCTGCAATTTTCCTCAAATTATCTCTTTTTGATCTTTCGCTGCCAAATAAATTCCTTTTTAAAAAACTTTTTCAGCAACTTCATATCAGCACTCAAACATATAGTTATAGACTATTCTCATCACTTCCAGGTGTTTAACTCCTGTTAGAAGGTGAATCATTGAAACTTTAAAAAATGGATATTTGATGTCTCCTTAAACCCCAAATAAAGTATTTGTTTTTAAAGCCCCCCCCCCCCCAATTACTCTGGAAGTAGTAGTCTTGTTGGCCACCCAGAAAGCATTGTCCATGGTTGACGAAAACCATTTCAACTCTTATAACATAAAATATGGTGTGTTTGAATACTCATAGGTTTTTGCAAACCATACAGCATAAAACGTATTTGATATGCCTTTACCTGTAAAAGTTTTCCGGTTTGCTTAGGGCTAAGCAAATCCCTTTGGCACCTAGAAAAGATAAATTCCATGGTGGATTGATACCATACACAACTCCCTTTTGTACATGAAAAACTTGGTGAGTTTGAGATGTAACTCATCCACTTTTTTTGTAAAGTGTCCCAACCATCCTCATTATGGATTTTGCAATTTGTCCTTTTACCATAAGCCATAACCTTATGGACTAGTTTATGGTTTTTCCACAGCCCTTTACCACAAACCAATAAACTTTAGTGGCTAGTCAACCCCCCCCCCCCTCTTACAAACCAGATATGGCAAGTTGAATGAACCATAAATTTTTGGCAAATTGTCCCAGCCATTAATGGATTTGAGAAGTCTTTAACCAAGAGTCTTTGCTCCTGGACTAGCCAATTCCTTATGTCTGTTTAGACATGGGACTGATTAACCATTTTTGTTTTGTGTTTTAAGTGCATAGCACCTCCACCAAGGTGTTTTGTTTCTCCTCGTCTCCATTATCGTCCTAATACCTAGCTTGCTTCCCATCCATTTCAACTGTTTATAGCAATCCTCATCCTGTTTTTTTCTCCTGAAGCGTTTTATCTAGCATAGCCTTACATACCTCAGTAGTTTTTTAAAGGAGATTTTTCCTTACCAGTCCCAACATATATATATCTGAATGACCCCCTAAGTTTTAAGCAATTGTACTCTGCAGGGGGTAGTTAAAAATATAAACAAAAAAATTAAAAACCTTCCCCAAAACCCCCCCCTTTTTTTTATGATCCTTGTTGACCTAATAAACTCCAAATAGGATCTGTACTAAGGGGTTCCTCAAACATATTCTTTAAATATCCCCAAAGTACCTTCTCAAGCTCATCCTCTGGTCCATTCACACCATATCTATTCACAACAATCCTATATAGTTCAGTAAGATCATCCCTAGTTATGTCCTTCAGCATAGCTCCAAAATTATGTACACTATATCAGTTCATCTCTCTAAACAATTTGGTAACACACATTTCTCCCCTAGCTTGATGATCTTATAAGTAGCTATACGTGGGGTTTTATAGCCACAGGAACAGGATTAATAGGAAATTTATCCTGAATAGACATCATCTTTACTATCTTCAGATCCATCCTCATCAGCTTTGTCAGAATGTAATCCTTTCCTAGATATCTGTTTCCTCCTCTTTCCAGTCTTCTTGGTAGACTCATCCTCTTTTGCTTCATCACTTTTTAGTCTTTTTGAAGTCTTTGTTTGAAGTTCTTCACCAATCTTTTCAGACAGTCTTTTTGTACTTCAAAGTTTAGAGGAGCAAAAGATTTAACCTGCTTCACCAGCTTATCAAATTCTTCTTTTACTTCTTCAAAACTTAAATTCTTTAGCTGAGACAGCTTCCATGTCCCCTGATTTTTTTAGTAAATCATCATATAGGTTTCTCAGCACTGTGATGGGTCATGGGCTTATTTCTTTTGCTCTTGCTCTTTCTTCTGCAAAATGTTTCTTCCTTTGAATTACTAGCTCAACCATCTTCTTTGCAAAGTCCTTCTCCTGTAATCACTTCTCTAGCACACGCTTTGAACAACTCTGCATTAGCTTCAATCTTTGCTCTAATAAGATCCTCATCTTCAGCTGTGTATTGATGACTTCAAATTGAACTTGAGCTCTCTTTCTTTTGTTGCTCATTTAATTCTTCTTCTTCTGCAATTCTTTGTGCTAAGAGAGAATCCAAGTGTACTTGTTTAGCCTCTTATTGTTTCTCTAAAGTATCCAATCTGATAGCTTCATCAAGACTAGTTTCCTCCTGTAGAATTTGTTCTTTATCATCGTGAGCTTCTCAATATCATTGACTTTTCCTTCTCTTTGGCCTTTATCAGGTGAAGGAACATACTTGTTAATGATGTCAGTACTAACTTGCCCACTAACAGTACTAACTTTAATACTGCTAGTATTAACTCCTTCAGCAGTATTAACTGCTTCAGCAGTATTAACTCCTTCAGCAGTATTAACTCCTTCATGAAAATCCAAGTTAGTGACAACCTTCTTTCCCTTAGTCTCTTTCCTTCTCTTATACCTCCTTCCCTTATCTATGGACTTTGGCTTTTGAGAGGCAACCCTGGAGAGAGTTTTAGCTGCTTCTAATGTATTAGGCTTATGTCTTCAACTGTTTTTCTCCCCTGCAGCATGACAGTATCTTAGAAGGAGTAACTCAGCCCTTGTACCAAAGATACTAGAGATCATCTTGACTTGTTTCCTCCCCTTGATCCTCAGGTACTTCCTCTCAAAGTCTGAGAAGACCACATTTTTCCTCCTCAAAATACCTCCAGCTTTCTTCACCTTCTTGACCAACTTCACAATAGCACTCCCCATTGTCAGCTTGGTTTGCTTGAGATCCTTTTCTAGACTATCAACTCTTGTCATTAATTGAGGAACTAATTGAAGCAAAGCATCTACAGACTAGCTGTTTTCTTGGGCATGCTCTTATGGGGTGATAAGTGTTTGTGTGGCAAGGAGATGGTTTCCACCAAAAGTGTGCCCATAGGTTTTCAGGTCAGTGTCAGGAGATAGTGTAAGGTGTAGATGCCAGGGAATATGGTGTAGTTATAGGTGGTGGAGATTTGGTAGGTGGTAAGGATGTAGATGTTCTGGAATTGTGGCTGATGAATGGTTGAGGGGGACCACATCAGGAAAGTGCCCCCCCCTTGACCTGCATTTGGATTAGTAGTAGCAACAAGTAGCATAGCAGGAAACAAAGGTCTTGATGCCCCTCTAAAACCCTTTTTCATATTCCCAAAAATCTTTTTGGTTTTGGTCACAGCCAGATAAGGGTGTTTGTTTTCCGTTTGAATATCCAAAATCAGTTACAGAAAACGAGGATACATCAAAAACTTTGTTTTGCTTTTCAAGTTTGCCACCATCCATCAAAGATTAGTTTTGAAAAAATATAACTCGAGCCAGTGGAAAGACAAATCAGAGCATGCAATATGCTACCAAATTGATCCCATCCACCACTTTTAGAGCTTATACAGTGCAAAATATGGTGGACTAAAAATCTCCATTGGGGTGTGAAAAAGCTTTTCCAAAAGGTAAAAGATCTATCAGTAGGATACCCCATATTCCCCATTCCCTCAAAAATCTCATTGTTTGGCAACATTGTAATCCCTGAAGCATCTTCTAATTGAAGCTTAGTTCTAATAGATGCCTCAGTGATTGTATACACAATGGTATCAATAGTTCTTTAATTCTAGGTCCCATCACAGAGTGTTGCAGAGCAGTCTGCCAAAACAGTTTGACTAGGGATCATAGATAGTAAGGATAGTAGTTAAAGCATACCTAAGGTTGGAACCTCTTAGAAAATCCACTATCTCTGCAAACCCCGCACTTTCATCAGGCTTGCGCAAGAACCCCACTTGATTGTGTTTGTCGCAGTATTTTAATTGAGCCATTAATCGAAAGTAGTAATAAAAGGTAGTGACTTGAACTGAAAATTTACTGGGTTTAGGGTACGAAGTGAGAGTGTAGAATGCGGGTATCAGACAATTGACTATATTCTTTATAAAAATTAAAGAAGATTTTTACTTTGCGAAAAGGAGATAGCAATAAAAAGATAAGTATGAAAGAGAAATCAAACATTATCTATATATAGCTTCTCTGTTAACGACAATAGCGCCGTAAAAATCTATAACGGTAACATTTAAACAGTGTTTAAGCAGAGAAAGTCAATTTTCCCGCAACCAGCACTAACAATACCTACAGTATGACCTTTAACTACCAACATAACTTTGGTCCAACCAGAATTAATGTTTTATACAACCCCAAATAACTCGTTTCAACCAGAATTAAGTTTTACTAAAGATTGACAACAGCAAGACCTCTCAACTGCCATACAAGCTGCAAATCCATGCTTTCCTGCAAGACATTAGACTAAAAACAAAGAAAAAACATCTGCAAGATTATGTATAGACAGAATTAACGTAAACTAACTACCCGAATTAATACTACTAACTACCAGAATTAATACTACTTAAGCCAGATTTTAGTTAAACTAACTACCAGAAGTATACACACTATACAATTTAGCCTTCCCTTAAATGTAGCTATGTGTTTATCATACCAATACTAACCACTAAGTAATTAAACCGTAGTCCATCAAAAGGTTTAGTCAATAGGTCAGCTACATTTAAGTCTGTGTGAATTTTCTCCACACTTATACTTTCTTCTCCCCCCCCCCCCCCCCCCCCCCCCTGGGGGGGGGGGGGAAAGGGGGGGGGGGGTACCACAAAGGGGGGGGGGGGGGGGGGGTAATTTCTACGTATAAAAGGGTGCTTTCTCATTGTGCTTTGGCTGGTATGGATTCCTGTCGGCTCATGGCAGATTGGGTTTCATATCAATGTGGATTTTTGGTATTCAGGAAATTAAACCATAGTCTAGTATGAGTGTGACCCCACAATACTTGCCACAGCAATTTGCAGCTCTTCTTATTCAACTCAGTTGGTAAAGTACCACTATGGTCTGTTTCTTGCATTGCCATGAGATAAGTCTTTGTCCAAGAAATTGACAACCTCCTGTTGTGGATTTCCTGTCAAGGTTTGGACCCACCATAATCACTTTGTCAGAGAATGCTTCCAGGTCAAAAGGTGACTCCTCTAGATAACATAAGCCCATATTTGTTTTCCTAAGGTTACTTAAAGATTTCTCTTCACAGCATTGAGATGTGAAGTCTGGAGTAACCCTGAAAACGAAACAAACACTACCGGCAATTCAGTATATCAGGCCTAGACAGTAAATACATAAGAAACCGATCATGGATCTGTATAAGTGCCATCCACATCAACAGCTTCCCTCCGTCTTTGTCAATGCCACTTTGTCTCCATGTGGTTATTGCAGTGTTTCACATTTCAAGATCAATTTCTTGAGTAATCTCGCTACATACTTGTTCTTGAGATATGAAGATTCCGGCCTTTTCGTTTTGAATTGTAATCCTAAGAAAAATGTAGTTCCTCCTATAGAACTCCTCTGAAATCCGCTTTTTCATCAAGCTTCAAACTCATCACACCAAGACTTTTTGGTAGATCCAAAAGATACATCAACACACTTGAACCAGCATTATATCCTTCTTGTCCCTTTTAATAAATAAAGTCTTGTCAATCGTACCCCTCTTGTATTATTGCTTCTCTAGGAATGTTGATCAGTACATTACCAACTCTAGGGTTTGATCAATCCATACAAAGCTTTGACCACCTTATAAACCTTCTTAGGGTGATCAGGATCAACAAAGCCAGGAGGTTGTAAGACATAAACCTCTTCATCTATAGTGCCATACAGAAAGGCACTTTTTACATCCATTTGGTATACTATGAACCCCATAAATGAGGCAAAGGCTAAAAATAACCTGATAGCTTCTATTCTTGCCACAGGAGCAAAAACCTCATCATAGTCAATACCCTTCTTCCTGCGTGTACCCTTAGGCCACCAATCTTGCCTTATTTCTAACAACCACTCCTCTTTCATCTCTTTTATTTCTGTAGACCTAGTTGTACCAACCACCATCAATTCCGCGAGGTAGATCTACAAGCACCACATTACTTGTGTAGCTTAAACTGTAACAACTCTCTTGCAAGGCTTGAACCCAACTTCATCCTTGAGAGCTTCAGAAAATCATTTTTAGGTTCCTCTGAGATAAAAATTAGGTCAAATCAAACAATGTTGTTTGATCTTTGTGATTTTTCTTGCTGCTTTGAATAAAGCGAAAAAGTGCATGACCCACCTGATTTTTTGTTGGCACTTTGCTTCTAGTTTTGCACAGGCTGACTTAGGAATCACTAAGGATATGAATTTTCGGGTGAATATTGTGAATCCTAAGTGTAGGAGTAGGACTGACTTCAATTTATGTTGGTAGGCCCTGTGAAATCAGTTATCACGCCCTCTTCATCATAAGATGCCTCATCAAAAATTCCTGTCTCGCAGACTTGTGAAAGATTTCGAGCTCTGGCATGGTGAATTATCAGGATCAAAACTACCAGTATTAACTGGCTCACTACCAGTATTAACTGAAGGAGTACTGGTAGTGGTGTTTTCAGATACTTTTCCTAAATGCTTTAGAGCAATTTCTTCCAACTCTCTTCTAAAAGCTAGAATCTTAGAATTATCTTCTGAAGTGTTAGTAGAAGAAGCCTTCTTCTCTTGTTTAAAGTTCTTTTCCAGATCTCTTCTTTCTTGAATTTGTGGAAGGATTATCCGTGATTTCAACTTTTTCTTCATATTCCTCACAGTATTTGAAGGCACTTCAATAAGCTCTACATCCTCCGCTTTTCCTCAGAGACTTTAAAGTTAGAGTTGTGAAGTACCTGCACTGTTAGTTACTTCGAAACACCTGCATGTAGGTTTAGCTTGATTCCTCCAAAGATACAGGATATAGTTCATAGAATCAGTAAGATAATCAATATCAAACATCCATCTATACCCTACTCCTTTGACATTGGGTTTATCTTCAGAAAATTAACATGCAAATTTACTTCTACTCTTTTGACTTAATAAACTATAAACCCTGATTAGGGCTTGCTATTTAGAGAGTAACCAACTAAAAGACGGCGAATCATGATTTTCATCAAACTTGCCAAGTACGCTAAGATGTATCTAAAATTGTAACAGGACACCCAAAAGGTCTTATGTAGCTGAGATTTGGAGTTTGTGCCAAACAAAAGCTCATAAGGAGTTTTGTTGTTGAGGTTTTAGTCACTCTTACCCTATTAAAAATATAGCAAGCAGTACTAACTGCTTCTGCCCAAAAAGTAGTTGGTAAGAGTGAGTCTGCTAGCATAGTTCTAGCAGCCTCAATTAGGGTCCTGTTCATTCTTTCAGCAACTCCATTCTGTTGTGGAGTTCTGGCATTGCTATACTCTTGTTTTATTCCCTTGTTTCCACAAAATTCAAGCATATCTCTATTCTTAAATTCAGTGCCATTATCTGATCTAATGATTTTAACCCTATGACTAAGCTGGTTTTCAATCTGCCTAATGAAGTTCTGAAGAATGCCACTAGTTTCATCCTTAGAGGCCAAAAAGAATACCCAACTAAATCTGGTACAATCATCAGTAATTACAAGGCAATAACTTGCATGATTAATGCTTTTTACAGAAGTAGGACCAAAAAGATCCATATGCAAGGTGTGTAATGGCTTAGTGATTAATCTTTCTAAATTTTGGCCTGCAGGAGGCCCTTGTTGTTTACCTTGTGGCAGGCAACACATGTAGGGCATTTTTTGAAATACTTGGAAGGTAGCCCTCTTACAAGGTTTCCCCTCATAAGTTTGTTTAGATTTTAAAATTGATATCGAACTTACCTTCGTGCCACAATTTTAGATTCATCAATGTGGCTTTAGCAATCAAACATAAAAAACCTTTGTGCAGGAGTAGTGTCTTCATGTAAAAACCTGACATATTGTGATGTCGAGGACCTTTAAAAGTATTCTGATTTCATCAGGAATCTTAAAGTCAAAAGACACAACAAGGACTTCGAGGTATCAGTAAAAAGAACCTGTGCTGCTTATCACATATTTGTGATATTGAGAAAAGGTTAAAATGCCCTAATTCTTTTACAAAAGACACACTGTCAAAATCTAAATTACCAACTCTTATTTTTCCTTTACCAGATATGTAGCCTTTGCTACCTCCAAAGGTAACAGATCCCCCATTGAATTCTTCAAAATCCTCCAGTTGATCCTTGTTACCTGTCATGTGCCCTGAGCATCCACTACAAATATACCTACCTATCTACCATTTCTACCATTGGATAGATCCCTCACATGAAAAAGAGAAAATTAGTTTCTCTTGGTGACCCAGGCCTTTTCAGGCTTGGTCCCTGCCCTGTGGACCTTTAGGCATTCCTAGTTCTAATAAAAGGTATCTACTGTCACAATTGGAGTTTGGATTAAAGTTCCTCCAATTATAACCTGCTGAGGTCTTAACAGCAGATCCCCAATTTCCCTTTACAGCATGAAAATGAGACATTTGTGCTGTAGTTTTTGCAAAGGGTCTTCTTACAGATGAATATGATTTTGAAAAATGCCCTCTTTGATTAAATTGATTCACCTGTGGTCTTTTAGGACTAAAACTGTTTGAGGTCTTGGTAGGTACTGGCTGTCTAGATCTAACAGTATTAATATTAGAACTATCAGTATTAACTCTAGGTCTAACAGGATTAACATTTGTCCCTTCCAGTATTAATATTGGGCCTAACAGAATTAATGTTTGTCCTACCAGCATTAAATTGTACTGATCTAGGAACAAGTTTATTAGCATTGATTAACCTGTGTGCATGGTCCATACTGGTTCATGCACCCCATTAACCATTATTTAACAACCCTTTGTTTCTTAACTTCAGCCTCTTTTGCCATTTTCTTTTCATAATAGTCATAATCTTTAATCAAATGACTTAGACTACCACAAACAAAACATTTCTTCTTTGTGAAAGAGTAACCTTCCCCTAGTTCTCTTTCCATCATAGCATTCCAATTCTTCCTATTAACTTTAGGTGTTGCTTGATCTTTGATTGGTTGTCTAGGAGTTTTTATGTGTGAAACACAACTAGTTTTCAACTTCTTTGATTTGGATCAGACACACCTTTTGGCATTTGATTGTTATAGTGTAGACACAACACTTCTGAGGTACACTTTGAAATCTCAAATCAGGATCCAACAAATGTTCAGAGGAAGTTCCATGAGGGGGGATCCTGCAACTGTCATTAGATGAACAGTAGAATAATCATGATCTATCATCTGATACATTGGGTTCAGGCTCTTGAGTCCCTTTTCCCTTAAACATATAAAGACTCATCAATTTTTTCTCTTGGGTGTAGGAAGTATAATCCCCACTTAAGGGATTGATCACCTTTAAAATCATTATCTTTGTAAATTCGACTGTACAAAGGGTTTCAACTTAATCCTCTTTGAACAATGAACACACGAAATAATCATTTCTTCCTCATAACTTAGAACCTCATTGTTTGATTGTATTTCAAACCCTAAGCCAACTTTACTATTTGAACTCATGCCAGAATTAATTAATCTCCAAAGATTCCTATGGAAGAATCCGGGTCCATGAATTCTAGTATTTTTCTGCAATTGTTCCTTTTCTTTTACAGCTTTCATTCCTATTCTCCTATATCTTTTAAGCTTTTCATCTTTTCATATATTTCATTAGCCTGAAATGTAAGCTTTTCATTTAGAGAAAGTTGTTGTTTTTGAAAAGTAACAAGTTGAGCTCTAGTTTTCTTAACACTTGACTATAGCAAGTATTTGTGCTTCTTGATCACCTAACTGATTCATTTGTTCATCACACATCGATTTAAGGGTATTGTATGAATCAATGCAAGTTTTAGAGCACAAAGATACCTCATTACTTGAGCTGATAGCCATAAGTGCATGATTTGTCTCTTTAACTTCAGTATATAGCCTTGTAGGTCCTTGTGTTTGGATCTATATAGCCTTTGTAAGACAATAGTTAACTTGAATAAATCCAAATCAACTATGTGAGAGACACTGACTATGAATATCAAGTGTTAATGCGAAAACTGTTAACACAAGAATTAAGAAGAAACAATAAGACTAATTTGTGCTATAGATTCTATTAACTTCAATATGTTCTAACACTTTGCTACTTTTCAAAGTTATTAGTCGAGGGAGATTGAGATTCTTAGTTTTCGTAAATGCTTACTTCATAGCATTGCGTGAGGACACGGCAATACCTTAGTATGGGGGATTTTGGTATGTGCTTAATTACACATACCTTTTACCTTTAAAAACAAGCTAAAATAACCAAAAACGGACTTAAAATGCCAAATATATGCTTGTTTTGCTAATTGTATTGTGCAGGAACGGATAACCAAGAAAAGGACGAAAAACAAAGCCAAAACGACAAAACCGGACTCGGAATGGAAAAGACTGTGAAAGACAAAGCCAAATCGAAGCCGGAAAGTCAATCAAGTCAAAAAGTCAACAGAAAAGTCAACTGGTCAAAGTCAAAGTCAACCCCGACAAATCCAAAAGTCAACAAGTCCAAAAATATAAGTTTGGGGTTGAAATTGTAAAAACCCTAAACTTACATTTAATGAAGAAAAGAGAAAATGAATGGCAAGGGTGCAAACTGCCATTTCTGCAAAGTTACACCACAAGGGCCAAAACTGTCAACCCTTAATACTTGTACACCACAAGGACGTGGGGTGCAACTGAACATAACACTCTTGGGGACTTGTTTTGCCAAGTCCCCAAAGTTATAACCCCACAAGGACCATGTATGCAATAACAAATAACACCATCAAGGGCCATTTTTGCCAAACGGGGAAACTTATCCCCTGTCATCCCTAACTCTGTTATACCCAACACCTTTTCCCGCTTTTTTTGAACACAACCCAAGTCACGGGTTCACCCTCAACCCTTTTACCCTGCACCTCAAAAACCCCATGAACAAACTCGCCCCCCTCCTCCACTTAAACCCTAATCCCAATTAACAATCCCACAAATCCCCAAGGCAAAAAGGACGGTTTAGATGACTTTTTTGGTGTTGCTCTCACAAAACAAGCACAACAAACACAAACCTCAGCCTATAAAAGAAAGAGAAGACAGAAGTTTAAGAGAGTAGTGAGTTAGTTTTAGTTTTAATTTTCAGTTTTGTATTTTTCTTTCAATTAAGCATTTTACTTTCAAGTTTGTTAAAACAGTTTTAAGCACTTATACTGTTGTTCTTCTCTCTTGTACCTTATCAATGAGACATTTGTAAAGATCTAAGAATAGAGTGTTTGTTTGGTAGTTCTAGTGAATCTCTTACTCAGAGTCCCCCTATGGCTCTGATTACCACTTGAAGGTCTAGGTTTTGGATCTATATACGCCATTGAAACAATAGCTAACTTGAATAAATCCAAAATCAACTATGTGAGAGACACTGACTATTAATACCAAGTGTTAATGCGAATCTTAAACACAATAATTAAGATGAACACAATATAATAGCTAACTTTGCTATTGATTTTCTATTAAGCATCAATGCAACTATTGTTATTATAAAACTCTATGCCGTAAGGGTTTCCTTTTATACACAAGGAAATGCCTAAAAGGCCTATACAAAATGTTGTGAAAAGATAACATAATATCTTCAAATATATCTCTAAGATAACACTTAACTATAGAACAACATAACTAGACAAGAACAGAACTAACTATTGTTCTGCCAGACTTAACTTAGTATTGGCAGACTTAACTATGTCTACCAGACTTAATTCTATAACTACCAGACTTAAGTCTGTTTACAATAATTCCTAACACTCGGTGGCCGTGTAGTTTACAAAATTAACCCAATCTTCGGCTTTTAAAATTGCAGTATACTTCGCCGGGACTTCATTTAGCTTTGAAGGTGTATCTTGGTTGGGTAATATGTATGTTTGTCTCAGTTTCCTTCTAAAATTCCTTAGAAGTTGACCAAGACGATTCATTACCAGCTTTTTGACCGTCAAGTCAACATCAAAGTATCGCTGCAAAGATTAACACAATGTTGTGAATTAATTAGTTGCACATAATGTAAATGCAAGAGAATAAACTTATTAGGATACTGGTACAAAAATGTTATAGTGTACCGTGATTCATCTCATAGTTTATTCTTGCTTTTGGACCCCCCACCTTCTCCAGGATAGAATCTGCAAACCTATAGCTCACGAAACCATGTCTCCATAAAAAATCAAAAACAAGGCTTTAGTGTTTTCCCTAATTACCTATTCAATGCAATGAAGGTTACCCTGACTTCTACTCCACCCGGGTTTTCCATATTCCCTGCAAAACTTGCATAACCTGGTTATGCCCCTCTTAGCATAACCATTTGAATGGTTGATTTTCATCATCCTCATGCGCAACTCAATATACTCCTCTGATTGATATCCTAAATCATCATATTCATTTCATTTTCATTATCTATAATTAACCCAATTGGCCTAAATATCCATGCTTCAGTTTTTCATTATTCATCACCGCAATGTGTAAAAAAAAAAAGTAGAAAGTGGTAATTAATGGTGTAACAAGAGAGTTATTGTTCTTATTGGTTGCAGTCTTTTTTTTTAGAGATGAAAAAAAAAAAAGTGTTTTTGTGAAATTAGTAAATAAACCGTCCAAATTCATAATGGTGATTTTAAAAATTTTGCTGCAATTTGGCTCCAAATTTTAAATTTTAAAAATTAAATTTTTTTGATTATATGAAATTTTGACATTGATTATTTAAATTTGGCGCTCAATTAAAGATGTAATCTTTTATCATTAAAAAGGAATGTGTGACTATATGTTTATTAACAATTTAAATTTATTTAAAAAAATAAAATTTTATGACAATTAACATATTAAAAAGTGGTAATCTTACATGTTATACTCATCCATATAGTCATAATACCAATTGATTCTACCAAACTTCGATCTAATAACCAAATCTAAAAAATAATTTAAATTAAAAATTAGAAAATTAGAAATACGTTACCAACATAACCGAACCCGCCCCGTGAACACCCTTACTATGACCCATATGATGTCAAATACCCATTAATGAATGTGACTAGTGATATCCTAATGCACATGACCGAATTTGCCATAATCACCGGTCATGCATGGGTTTAATTACAATATAAGCCACTTCAACCCAATGCACATGACCCATATGTTAATTACCCATTGTCACCAGTCATGGATGTGTCATAACATGACACTCTAAGCAACTACAACCCAATGTATATGACCCATATGATGTCAAATACCCATTAATGAATGTGAATAGTTATATCCTAATGCACAAGACCCAACCAATATGAATTAGCCATATCACCGGTCATGCATGGGTTCCATTACAATATAGACACTATACCCCAATGCACATGACCCATGATCCTGTTAATTACCAATTGTCACCAGTCAGATTTGTCTAACCATACACTCCTATAGCCACTACAAACCCATGCATATGACCAATGATGTCAAATCCCATTAATGAATATGACAGTGATAATCCTAATGCACATGACCCATGATCGATTACCCATATGAATTAGCCATAATCACCGGTCGTGCATGGGTTCCATTACAATATAAGCCACTACAACCCAATGCACATGACCCATAACCCATGTTAATTACCAATTGTCACCAGTCATGGATGTGTCGTAACATGACACTCTAATTTAAGCGCAACTACAACCCAATGCATATGACCCATATGATGTCAAATACCCATTAATGAAAGTGCCAGTGATATCCTAATGCACATGGCCCATGATCGACCCATATGAATAATTTAGCCAAAAGTTCACCAATTTTTAGTAGTGCCATGGGTTCCATTACAATATAAGCCACTACAACCCAATGCACATGACCCATGACCCATGATAATAACCAATGTCCACCAGTCATGGATGTGACGTAATGCATGACACTCTAATTCGTAACTACAACCATGCATATGACGCCATATGAAGTCAAATACATTAATGAATGTGACTAGTGAATCCTAATGCACATGTACCCATGACCCTTATAATTAGCCATAATCACCGGTCTATGCAGGGATCCATACAAAAAAAGCCACAACAAACCCAATGCACATGACCCATGTTAATTACCCACTGTCACCAGTCATGGATGTTGTGACAACCATGACTTGAGCAGGTTGGTCAAACTGTAGTGTTGACCTAAATGTATCTGTTGCAATGTATGGTTATGTGTTTATATGTGTTTAAAGTGTTGTGTGGGATAATGTAAAGATAGGAAATCAATCCATTGAGCGTGATTGTCACATGGGTTAGATTTGTGTGAAAATTTTGAGAAGTTCATTCTTCACTTTTGGTGACAAGGAAATGATTTCGGTGATTGAAGCGGTTTCGCGTTAATTGTGTAAGTAATTATACGTATACGTATTTTTGTGTTAGTAATTTAAGATAAGTTTAGGTTTTAGAGGTTAAGTTAAGAGAAATGAGTTATTTGATGGAGAAATTTCATTTTAATCACTTATAGTGATAATGAAATTGATTGGGTATTTTGAGAGAATTATTTTGGTTAATATGTGGATGTCTAGGGTGATGGATTAAAATGGGAAGTGTTCATTTGTGAATGAAATAAGTTTGTTTAAAATATGAATAGTTTTGGAAGACTTCTATTTTTGAAAAGTGAATTTATGGAAAGAAAAGTATTTTTGGGAAAGTTAATTATATTAAAAGTCTAGTAAAATGCGTTTAAGCAAAAAGTATTTCAAATAACTTGGTTTTTATAAAAACTTAAGGTAAAGCAAAAAAATAATTAAGTAATTAATAAAAAAATAAAAAAATATTTTTTTATCGATGGAATATAAAAACAAGTTTTAAGAAAAAAGTGGGAAAGGAGTTTTATTTGGAATCAAATTCTAATTAGGAATTATCTAGGACTTAATATGTGACCTATAAATACAAAACAAATAACCCTAACTCTCCCCTATTGTGGATCGGCTGAATTTTTCTAAGAGAAGAAAAAAAAAGTTAGGGTTTTCTTTTAAGGTATTTTCTAATCTTTGTTTAATTCTAGTTATTTAATTTTCAATTAAATGTAATTTAACTTGATGGATTGGGTTATAAATTAGGATTTTATATTTCTAGAAGTTTATAATGTTATAATAATAGTTTGATCATTAGTTTAATTGGTTACGAGATTTGATCATGCGTTAGGGTCTAGATCGCCCGAATTAGTTGTTTAATTCACTACAGAATTTTAGGCAGTTTTGTGAAGCTTTTGTTGGATTCTTTTGGGAAGCTAAGCATCAGGTGAGTTTCATAGTCCCTCTTTTTAATGTTTTAAATTAGGATGGAAATGATGCTAAGTGTTTTGGAAATGTTTTGAATTGCTGTGATTATGTGTTTTGATTGCGTGTGGACATTATGTGACTGCATATGGCTTGTTGTTGCATGATATTGTGTTGTGTTGAGGATCATTAATAGTGGACTGATCATCTCACGGATCGTCAATTTGAGATTGATCAACTCAGTGAATTGGTATGGGTCCAAGCCTAAATATAAGCTTACACTTGATTAACTTTTAGATGCGTAAGTGATGTATGTGGGATTCGTGGGGTATGCCTACTCCAGTAATATGTATGTTGGTTTGAATATGGTGGATTTGATTGCAAATAACATAAGTTCATATGTTGCATAATTGTCCTATATTGTTTTGATAATCACAGTAATTGGTTTGAAAGGTTTATAATGTGTGTCTTAAACCTATGACTCTCACCAACCGTTGTGTTGACGTTTTAAGCATCATTTTCAGGTGAGCTTCATGAGAATATTGAGGTTAAGAGAAGTGGCTAGAGCGACTGCTAGGATTGCATTGGAGTTCGCTCCTGAGTTTGTTTTATGTTTATTTCATGGATTTTGTTGAATGTTATTTGATTCTATTAGGTTCGTGAGATATTATTCTTGTATTGGTGAGACCCTCTTTCATTAATACAAGATGTCGTTTTTTTGGTTTTCGGTGTTGTCATGACACATTGTGTCTTTATTACTTAGTTGTGCATTTATGTTTTCTCTATTGTTGACACCATTGTGTTAGTGGATGATATTCATGACGATACCCTCGTGTTTCCGCTTGGCGGGGTATGAACAGATTGGTATCAGAGCTTTGTTATAGAAGAAACTAGGTGGTTGAGCCTAGACTATAGCTTAAGGGTCCCTCATATAGTTGCATTTTAGGGCATAAGTGTTTGTGTACGTATATACCGTATGTTCCCGCTACCTAAAAGCTTTGAATTTTTTTTTCTATTTTGAATTACTACTATATAATATGAAATATATACTTTTTCATTATGGGGATCTAATAGTATATACCGTCTTGTATATAATGTTTTAGCATGTCATCCCCCTACCTCTAGGATATATCGTTGGGTAAGATGTTTTACCTCACGGACCCCGCAAGTTAGGGTGACTTTTGAGAGAGAAAAGTCAAACCCAAGCGAGGCCCAACATAAGTTTATTTCGTTTTCTACCTCAATGCGTTGCTATAATCAAGGATTGCTTTTATATTTTGGGTCATGATGTGACTTCTGTTTCGTCTGGTCGATTAGGATTTTATGGTTCGTTAGATGGATTATCATGTTTGAGTTATATTTGGATTATTATTAAGTGCTATGTGGTAGATGTGTGTTATCATTAAGATGTGTGGTCTTGGAAGTAAGTACACGTGTGAAAAAGGTGCAATTATAATTATGGTCGCGAACATAATTATAGGCCACACACACGTAGACTTTGAGACTATTTGATTGCATTGGATCATTGGTGCTTGTATGTATTATTATAGGATGTAAGTCTGATAGTTGTGTATTGGTAGTGTAGATGTGATGTAGATCCTTGTTGAGGATGGTTTGTGTTAGAGGAATTTCCTCTCTTAACCGATTAGGCGATTATATATAGGTTGGGTTGCGTAGATGGTAAGGTCCCTTCATCTAATCGTTTGCGGATACATTCGGATACCCTTGGTATTGTCCGTCACGATTCTTAAATTGTTCGTTAGCTCGTTGTTTCCGTTGAGATATCCAACCTCTGTTGGTATTCTAGGTGTATCATAGAACTGTGTGTTCTATGTTCTTCGTTTCGCGTTTTGATTGTTTTCATTTGTCTAAAGGTGACGATACTTTTTTGTTTGGGTTCTAAGACCATTGGTATGTGATGAGTCCTTCTGGTTTGTTATAAGTTTTTGTAAAGTTTCTTGTCGTGTCGTTTTCAATATTTAATATCCCTGGTAATTTGGGTTTTTTTTTTGTTGAATTCCTTAAGGTATTTTGAGTCTATTTGCTAGCAGTGATGTTTTTTTGTTGTGAGTCATAAAATTCTTTTGAAAGTAAGTTTGTTTGTAGTTGGATACCATATTGTTTAGGTGTAAAACTTCTTTTTTAAAAATAAATTATATAAATACAAATGCAACACGATTTTATTCTTTTCAAAATCAGCTTTTGATTTCTTTATGAAAAACCATAATTAAATAAGTTATTGAAAAATATATTTAAATTTATTTTTACACTTAAAAATTATTTGCATTATGAACTAAGGTGGGATTCTATTGTTTTAAAATGAGTATAATGTATTTTATGTAATTAAAACATCACATGTTATATAGTTACACCACCACCTAATAGTTTTTGATTAAATTATAAAAGTTGAAATAATAATTAAAGTGTACTTTGTTAAATAAAAGTAATTGCATTTGAATCCGTAAAGAAAGTATTGTTTTTGTATTATTTAAAATATGATTTAATATATTTATTAATTATATATTGTTATTATATAATTAATTTGATTGTTTTATAAAAGTAACTGCCAGGCATTTTCTAGTATTAGTACTGTTGGGTTTGATTGTTAGTACTGCCAGAGTACTTTATACTGCTAGCTTTGTCCAATGTTTTGGATCTCGGATAGAACTGTTTCTAACAACAGTTTATTCTTATTGATTTTATGGCTCATTTTTGGAGATTTATTGAAGATGTGATTACGAAGACGATTGATTATCACTTATTTGATGTTGTAGTTGAGTTTCACAGATGCGTGTTCTTATCATATCTTAAAGTCAGGTTTATAGCAGGACATTGACTTTAAAGATAACTTGTTCGTGCTTACAATGGTGTGACGAAGACTTGTCAAAATCTAGCAAAGGTGTGTGATTTTTCTTATGGTGCTCAATGCTCACATTTGCTATCACTTAGTATGTGTCTCATAGAAGATGAGGTTTTTGTCAAGTGGTTACGGTTTACTTATATTTCACAGATTTATTTATAAGTTCGACTTCACGTGGATAGTGCAAGACATAAGACACAAGTTTGGGAGATTCTAATTCTTCATCAAATTCGTTATACTCAGTTTTCTTCATCAGTAATCACTACATAGAGCCTACTGAGTTTGAGATTCAAGAGATGGTAAACATATTGGTTTCAGGGGAAGCTTATTGATTAAATGTTTAACCATCTACATGCACCACTAAAGGGGAAGTGTTTACAAGTTGCATATCTATAAGAAGACCCCTATTGGATGATTACAAAAAGGGGAAGAAGACTACAAAGATATGATTTGCAGCTTATTATGTGTGGTGACATGTTCAAGAAGATCTTAATTCAAGGGGAAGCATTGAAGGTTGTTTCATTCATGAAGATTGTTTTGTAATATCAAATAGGGGAAGATTGTTGGGATCTGAGATTTGATGATTACAAAACTAAATATGCATAAATGAAGAAAGATGAAACAACAAGGACTTAATGTGAAATATTAAGTTAGCTTCCTATGTAAGCTAGGTTTTCTTGTAAACCCTAGCATCTCTAGTATATAAAGAGATGTAGGGCGTCTGGTTTAATCATCCATCATAGTTAGATCTCTCCAATGAGAGTCTAATAGTTAGTTAGTATATGTATTAGTTAGTATAGTCCCAAGAATCATTTGATCTTGAGGTAGTAGATTAATAGAATGTTTACTAGTAAAACCTTGTTTAACAACATTACTGTTCTTTATGATTTCTGATGTGCTTATTAATGTTGTTTGTAAAACTAATACTGGATGGGCAAAACGATCTCAACACTATAATATGCATAGCATTAGGAAGACAGTAGTTGAGCTACATGTTACGCTCAAGCTAGTTAAGAAAGGCATTCCTAGAAGGATGTTGCTCCTGCTGTCCTTGCGATAAGAGGAGACAAGATCCGAAAAGAGAAGAACAAACCGCAAGCTGTTGTTAAAGGAAATGGTAAAGGCAAGGGTAAGCAAGCTTGTTCCCCAAACCAAAGATCCCTCCACCACCTAAGAAAGAGCATCCGACTAAGGACTCGATCTGCCATCTCTACAATGAGGTGGGTCACTGAAGGAGCAACTATCCTGCCTACCTTGCTGAGTTGAACAAGAAGAAGAAAAATACTAGCGTAACTAGTACTTCAGGTATCTTCACAATAGAACTTTATTTATTTCCTAACAAATCCTGAGTGTACAATACTAGTTGTGGTACTCACATCTATAATACTACACAGCGTCTTAGGGGAAGCAGGAAGCTAAAACAAGGAGATTTGAATTTGTACGTGGGCAATGGAATACGTGCATGATGCGTCTAGCACAATGTTTTAAATTTATAACAAGGATTGCCGGTTAAGCTAAGAACACGTTTGGGCAAGTATACCATGTCATTTATAGCTCATTTTAGATGGTAAGCCATGGTCGTTCGTAAGGATTTATGTGTTTTCAATTTGAAAAATCAATGTTAATAACAAGTAACATAAAGTGGTAAAATGGTTGTCACAAGCCAAAGTACCACATGAGTAGCAAATAACACTAAGATGATAATGATGAAATCCAATAAGATAAAAGGCAACACTCATTTTATAACACCCCGTGTTTTAGGGTCATTTGCGACGTCAATAAATTCACTATGTATTTTTAGTATTATACGTGTTTGCTTTTAATCGTAAACGTTAAGTTAAATCGCGTAAGCTAAAAATTATCGTTCAATGTAAACGGGCATCAAACAATTAAATGTTTACATCAAGCAAGTGTTAAGTAATTATTTTTAGTATAATTATTAACATTGTTCATTTTATTTTTATTGGTTGCGTAAAGTGTTTACGTTTCGTGATAAAATGCGTTTAGGCATACCCGGAACCATCAAAACTTTTCTACGCTTCAACAAATACCCATAATTGTACCCAATACCCAAAATTTACAAAATAACATCACATATATGTGTATGTGGCCAAATTAAAAGGGAATGACACAAAGAAATATCACAAAATCTTGCAACTTGCATTGTACTATACCAACTTAATAAAACCATAAGACTTTTACAAGGCAAGACCATACCTAGACCAAGAAGACTTCCATGTTTTACTCCCATTGTCCCAAGACTTCTTACATGCATCTTTTACTAGCTCATTATACATATAAGGACTTATACTAGAAAGATACACATACACTTTCATTTCTAAAGGTAAAAAACACAAAATTCTCTCCTCTTTTTGCTCACATACCAACGGCTCCATCAAATAACACACCAAAACCATACAAATTTTTATTTACAACATATACACACATTCCTACATGATATATAAGATGACCTAAGGTGGTTAGAAGGTTTGGTTTAAGAGTTACAAGTGTTTAATCAAGTTATTGCAAGATTAGGGTTTCTATTTGGATTAGGGTTTCTTGGTTGTGAAAGCTAGGGTTTAAAGTCTAAACAAGGGTTTAGATCACATTTTCCATCATCATACATCTCATTAAGGTTATCTAAAACCCTTTATGTCCTTACATTTATCATTTTATGCATATGTTAGTTTAATATAGCAAAATCACCATTTGGACACTTTTGAACATGTAAAAAGGATTTTTACTTGTGATCATTGTTTTGTATACTTTTACATATGCTATGATGTTGGTAATATCATGTTAAAATGGATTTATAAGTGTTGTACATGTGGCAACCATGATTTGGGGCAGGTTAGTCAAACCGTTAGTATTGACTTATGTGCCTGTTACAATATATGGTATATGTGATTTTGTGTGTTTATATGAGTTTATGTGGGTTATGTGAGGTTTTGGTAATCGATCAATTGAGTGTGATCATCTCAATGAGATTGAAATAGTGGTGAAATTGATTAAGTTCATTTCGTTCACTTTTGAGTGACAAGGAAATTATTATTAAGATTTGAGC
Source organism: Tanacetum coccineum (assembly GCA_026074375.1). NCBI lineage: Eukaryota > Viridiplantae > Streptophyta > Magnoliopsida > Asterales > Asteraceae > Tanacetum > Tanacetum coccineum. The sequence continues at coordinate 25,618 of BQNB010044021.1, forward strand.
GTTTCCGTGTTAAATGTGTAATTATTTTTACGTATACGTATTTTTGTGTTAGTAGTCTAAGATAGGTTTAGATTTTAAGTGTTAAGTTAAGAAAAGTGTAAAATTTCTATTTTAGGAAAATTAGGTTGAAAATGAAAAGTTAAAAAGTTATTTTTAAAAGTCTAATGAATTTCATTTATGCAAAAAGGTATAGTCAAATTTGTCAAGGTTTTTATAAAAATTTAAGTAAATACAAGTAATTATATAATTAATAAATAAAAGAAAAAAGAAAAAAAAGGCTTATTCGGCCGGTTAATAGAAAAAAAAAGAAAAAAGGAAAAAAGGAATTGTATTAGAAATCAAACTCTAATTAGGCTTTATCTAAGATTACTTTAGGAGCCTATAAATACAAAAAATAAAATTCCTAAGCCCCTCATTTGTTCGACCGATCTAGGAAAGAGAAGAAGAAGAATTTTAGGGTTTAAGGTATTTTCTAATCCTTGTTTAATTCTAGTCTTTATTTTAATTAATGTAATCTAAGTATGATGGATTAGGGTTTTAAACATGTATTTTTCAACTAGGGTTTGAATTAGGGTTTTATGTTTCTGAAAGTTATGATGTATAGATCATGTTTGATCATTCGGTTGATTGTTTTCATGATTGGGTTAGTCGGTTAGGGCTTGATTTTTTGAATATAGTCGTTTTAATTCACTGCAGAATTTTGGTCAGTCTTGTAGAGGTCATAACTCATTTATAAAAATTCAAATAAACAATTAACAATATACTGGAGATAACCTCATAGAGTCTACTTTCCATAAACATTGGTCTCATGAGTTTTTATGGTCGGGAAGTGGGTCAAAAGGTCGTTACAATATCAGTGTGTAAAACAGTGACAAATTTCAGTTTTGGTTTTGATTTTTCTAAAAATACTTAGACATCTAGTTAGAAGCTAAAAATCGCGTGGAAGTTAGTTTATATATTGTGTGTGACCCCTGAATTTTTTTTCTAAGTATGTAAGGAGGTCTAAAGTGGTCAGCTAGTGCCATACTTTTAGGGTGTCAGATTCTGGATGAATTCTGGACACTTTTGATTAATAAATTTCTAAAGGATATTTGTAAAAGGGTAATGGATTTGGGAGAGCTATGAGAGATTCATAGGACATATATGTAGCATGGTGAATTTTGGTTTGAATTATAGAAGTGTTTAAGTGGTACGTTTAGGACGCGTAAGTGAGTATAAAATTCTGCTCAAAACCAGAAAATTTAAAGTGTAGCATTGAGGTGTAAATGACATATGTAGGAGTTGGAAAAGGGTTAAATGAAGTATAGAACTATGGTAGATAGCCATCATAGTTGAGGTTACATCATATTGGGTTGAATGCCTAATTGATGATGGCTTATTGTGTGCTTAATTGTTTAGATTATCCATAAAGTGTTTGTGAAGCTTTTGTTGGATTCTTTTGGGAAGCTAAGCATCCGGTGAGTTTCATAGTCCCTCTTTTTAATGTTTTAAATTAGGATGGAAATGATGCTAAGTGTTTTAGAAATGTTTTGAATTGCTGTGATTATGTGTTTTGATTTCGTATGGACATTATGTGACTACATTATGGCTTGTTGTTGCATGATATTGTGTTGTGTTGAGGATCATTAATAGTGGGACTGATCATCTCACGAATCGTTAATTTGAGATTGATCAACTTAGTGAATTGGTATGGGTCCAGGCCTAAATATAAGCTTCAGCAGGTGTACTTTTTGGTGCGTAAGTGACGTATGTAGGATCGGAGGGGTACGCCTACCCAGTATATGTATGGTTGGTTTGATATGGTGATTTGGTTTGCATGTTAGCATAAGTTCATATGTTGCATAATTGTCCTATATTGTTTTGATAATCACGGTAATTGGTTTAAAAGGTTTATAATGTGTGTCTTAAACCTATAACTCTCACCAACCGTTGTGTTGACGTTTTTAAGCATCATTTTCAGGTGAGCTTCATGAGAATATTGAGGTTAAAAAAAGTGGCTAGAGCGACTGCTAGGATTGCATTGGAGTTCGCTCCTAAGTTTGTTTATGTTTATTGCATGGATTTTGTTGAATGTTATTTGATTCTATTAGGATCGTGAGATGTTGTTCTTGTATTTGTGAGACCCTCTTTCATTAATACAAGATGTCGTTCTTTTGGTTTTTGGTATCGTCATGACACATTGTGTATTTATTACTTAGTTGTGCATTCAGTGTTTCTCTATTGTTGACACCATTGTGTTGTGATGATATCCATGACGTTACGCCTCGTGTTTCCGCCTTGGCGGGGTGTGACAGATTGGTATCAGAGCCTATGGTTATAGAGAACTAGGTGGTTGAGCCTAGACTATAGCTTAAGGGTCCCTCATATATATGCATTTAGGGCTTATGTGTAAGTATATACCTATTATGCTTATTTTCCCTAAGTTTCATAAAGTACATTATACTATATACTATATATATATATATAAGTTGAGTTTTTTATTTTTTTATTTTGAGATCCGTATCGTGATATAGTCTATGTTTTGTGGTCTATTATAGTATGTCTCCCCCTATTCGTAGAAAGTACCATGATTCAGTTGCTTTCGCAACTAGGTGTAAAAGGATTAAGAATAACAAGCAGTGTAACTGCAAGATCTGAATTCCTATTGCCATGTGGCCATGTAGAGTCGAAGAGAAGATGACCTTGAAGGAAGTTGATGGACAAATGGTTGAGGAAATTAAAACAAAGATAATTGCCAAGGAATGTACTATCACCAGAGTTCCTGGAAAATTTCAAGATTATGAAACGTCTGAAGAAGAGCCGGTGGAACAACCTAAAAGACATGACCTGTATGGATTTGTAGATCACCCACAACTTCAACAAGGAAATCCCATAAATGAGTTTGCACCACATCGACTACCTCAGACAAAGGGTAACATGAATGGATGGTTGATAGAAGATGAGGAAGAAGTTGAGAGGAATGAAGTGGACTCGGACCTTGAGTACACCGCAAGTAGTAAACCTGTGTGGAAGAAGACAACTAAAGCTGATCATGATCGCGCGTCTCGTAACTGCCCATATTGTTCTAAGTAATTGATATGTTTTAGCTTGTTTTTCTTTCATTCGACGTTTGGAGCCATGTTAGGAATGTTATTTTCGATGTTTGGATTCTGAGTATTAATAATAAATGTGATTATTAGAATTATTCCTTGTGTTAATTGTTGGTTTTATTTTTTTTAAAGTACTATATGGTGTGTTTATTTTATGAAGTGTCTTTATAGGAGGGAGTACAACTGTGAAAGGGGGCATCTATAATTATGGTGGCCAACATAATTATACATGCCCCACAACATAGGTGAACTTGCAAGTATGATTACATGGATTATTGTTGATGCGTTGCATGTATGTATATGGTTATTAAGAAGTATGATAAGATCATGATCCCTATTATATCGTCTAATGTATATAAATTTTATATCTTATAGACAATGGCTCCATCACGTCGAAGCGGCAACAACGACAACAACAACAACGAGAACCCTGACATTGCTGCTATTATCGCGCAGCAATTGCAAACCATTCTTCCTCAGATATATAACCTGTAAATTTCTTTCCATGAAACATATCAATTATTCATGATTTTGGACTAAAAAACGTTACATTTTTCATGCAAAAGGTATATATCGTAACTTTCCCTGTAACTTAAAACTAAAGGGACCTAAAAATGTCATTTTCAAAGTTTATAACTATAGGGGTCTATTATGTCCCTACTTCCAAAATACAAGGTTTACTATTTGTACAATCTTTTCAAAACTAGAAGGATCAAACTTGAAAAGTGAAAACTCCAAGGGTACTATTTTGGCCATTTTCATTCTGAAGGGTCTAAAATGTAACATTTGAAAAAGTATAGAATGTTTGTTCAAAAACCTTATAAGACATAAACTTTATTAACGCTTGAGAGAATGACGTGGCTTATCATTTCCTAAGTTATTGACAAAACGCTTAAAAAACCGATGATGTATACACTATTATAAAATTCATCATCGATGTGCTTTTTAAAAATCCTGTCCCGAATCTATATCGTATCACAATACTAGGGAGCTTCATATTAAGGGGTTTCATCTTGGTATTACGTTCTGACTGAGTTGTTGGGTTTACGATTTAAAGTGCTCTAGCTCCTCAAACGTTTGAAACATCCAAGTCGTCAATCCTAATTCATTGTGTATTTTATGCATGTATTAAACATATTAGTATAATATTTGGAACACAACCATTGGACAAGTAGACTCAATATGGCATCATCAACACAAGTGTGAGTTATGATCCGATGCATATTCTTTTCATCTAGAAAAGGATGTAATTATTTTCATATCAATCAAGTGTGATTGAGTTATGTAGATCCAAGATGATATCTTTTGTTATATTTTGATATAATCTTGAAACTAAACAAATAAGAATCCGATTTCATGTCTATACACGAAAACTTGTCAATTAGATTCAATAAAGATATCAATCATAATTTGAATAATGAATTGATATATTCTCGAAATCTTTCTTGACCCTCACGAACACTCATTTAAAAGAAAATAGATAAATATTTAAATAGTGTGCTCCATTAATCCCAAGATTAGTTGTAAGGTGAGGTTGATGAATAAGGATAAGTTAATTTCTTATTCCAAGATTGTCGTAAATTTTACTTGTGCGAAAAACTATCTGTTGTTATGTATAATATACATAGTTTTTGACATTTTGTGAGTATATAAATGAGTTTTCTAACCATTTTTATACAACACACATCTTTTGTAAAATACTATATGTTAAAAAAATATAATTATGTGTGTATGTTTGTAACATTTCACATTTTCAGGTCATTTATGACTTCATTTACTCAATTATTTATTTTTAGGCTTTTACGCGTTCGCTTTTAATTTTTATCGTTAAGCTAAATCGCGTAAACTAAAAATGATCATTTAACGTAAACAGGCATCAAACAATTAAATGTCGACATCAAGTAAGTGTTATAAAGTTATTAGAATGATAATTTATAACTTTACACTTTTTATTTTTATTGGTTACGTAAAACGTTTACGTAACGCAATAAAACTACACTTTTGCATGCATGTAACCTTAGGAACTCACCCATATCTCAACAAATACCCACACTTTTACCCAATACTCAAAAAATATATATATATAAAAACTCTACCCTTTAATCCATTCATGTCGTCCCAAAATATTACAACAAGAAAAGAATGCAAGAAATATCCCACTAACTTGCTTTTAGTTAAATTATAATAAGCTTTAACCAAGGGACTCCCATTAAGCTAGAAACCATTGTGTCCAAGCCACCAAGGAACTTTTCTTGTCTCCCTTGGCCTCCAAGCTCACGGCACCTTGCATGCTTAAGCATGCAAGTGTTGTCTAGTCCTACCTTGTCCCTAAGTGCATATTATATACATTTAGCCATACTTTAGTTTGCAATAAAAAGAGAGGAACTCTTAACACTTCATTTGATAAAACAAAAACACACATATAACTTTTCCTTTCTCCCTATTGGGCTGGATACAAACAAGGGAGAACAAGAAACATTGGGTTTGATTTTTGAAGCAAGTATACAAGAGTTTTCAAGTGGGTTTAGGATTAGTAACAAACATAAGGGTTTGCATAGGTTTATTAGTGTTCATCATCCATCACTCACTCATCTAAGGTCTATTTAAAAACCCTAATCTATTTATTATTATCATTTCATGCATTATATAATTTATATGTTATTAATCACCACATAGGAATATTTTATGACTTTATAAAATGTAAACACCCATGGTTATAGTCGAACTACACTTTTTATGATGATAAAAATATGTTAGTGTATTTAAAACAAGGATTTGCAAGCAATGGATATATATTATGATTATTTATCAAGTTATGGATATTTAGTTAAAAATAAACTTTATGTAATTAAATAAATGTGTAAAACATTTTAATGGACTTTATGAACATGATATGTTAATCAATATGTAGAGGACTTAATTTATGTATAAGATGTGATATTATATAAATTAGAAGACTTGTGATAATTTATATAAGTTATTAATACATAAAAAAAGTTATTTAAAGGTTATAAAAATAGTTCGGAGTTACTGTAGCAAACAGTACCTGGGAGAAAATATTTTATTATTTTATAAAATAGTACATTTCACAAGGATCGCAATCATATAAGAAACTTGAAAATCCGATAAATAACGAAGGAGTTATGATGTTTACAAGATTTACAATTATAAAAGTACTTTTATAAAAGAAAGTTATAAAAATAATACAATTCAAATTTAAGTTAAATATTTGATATTTTTATGTAAAAGTAGATTGTATAAGGATTATAAAAAGGTAAGAAACTTGAAAACCGATGGGTAATGAATTTGTTATGACATTTTCATGTTTATGTAATAAAATAAACAAAAGTAACTTTATAAAATAAGTTTTATAAAGACCTGCTACTGTTCACGACAGTGAGCTGATGAGAATTATTTTTTGTAGATAGAGCTTTTAACTACGAAGACGTGGGCGAAAGAATCACTAAAAATTGAATTAAAACGAACGAGATATGATTTTTATACGATTTCAACAATTAATATTTATAAAAAGTATTTTTATAAATATATACACACTGTTACTGTTCACAACAGTAAAAATACACATAATAAAGGTAATGGTTGATTAGATTTCTCAAATACGAAACCTTACATATAAAGAACGTATTAAACGGAGGTAAAGTAAAACGAAATAAATTTCGAATTGTTTTTAATTATTACAACAAATTAATTATAAAAGTAGTTTTATATAATTTATTAAATGGATTAAATGTTACTGTTCATAAGTAACTTAATATTTATAAATATGATATTTTAATATATCATTCAAATACAAAATCACGGATATAACACGGATATAAAGAATATGCAAAACGGAATTGAAACGAAAAAAGATTTATAAGGTTTCATAATAACACTTATGCAATATTTAATTCTTGTTTGCACCTATTTTTGTGAAATCAATATTAAACTAATTTTATAATGTTTTATTATATAATTATCTAAAGGTGATAAAATAATTACTTTTCATAAACGAATAATTGTTAGACAATTTTAATATTTTTACAATACGGATTCATGAACATTTATTTTACAAATGCAAATCCAATTTGATTAATCTTATAAATTAAATAAACACTTTTAGATGGTGATGTAACTATATAGAATTATATGTGGTATTAGTTATTCAAAGTACATGGTACTTATACGACTTATATTTAATTAGGTTGCACTCAGATTTCGCTTGTCGATTCATTCACTTGATTTATTTCATTCACTACCTTTACCAAGGTGGGTTTATAGCCCTATGTTTTACTATATCAATGATTTACAACTTTTGGGCGTGTGCATAAAACATAGCTTTGTTTGACATAACTTGGACGTAGTGTACATTTTATCATGATTACGTGTCTTGCCTAAGTATGCCGATAACCCTTAGCCCATTATCATGAATTGTCAATTACATTTATGTAAGCACGGAATGTTATAAATAGATCTTATTTAGGGTTGACATCCCCATTCAGGGTGTGTTGCTATCCCAATGGGTTGTTCACGGGACGGACCTTCGTGAACAACGGATGTATATTAATGTCAGATGCGGATGGTTGCGGGTTAGAACATCATAACGGGCAATCGTTGGCAATTTTTATTGCAATTCATACTTGTCGAGCTTCAGTGGCATGAGCTTAGGGAAAAGTAATACATTCTTGTGGTGTTTGCATCAGTTGCATTATCACGATGGAGGAATATTCTTAGGGTCTACATTTACATTTTTACATTAAACTATGAATTCACTTATCTTTATGTTGACGTTTTTTTTTAACGTCATGTTTTTTCTCTGGTAATGATGAACGTTGGTGGCTAAGGCTCTACATTTGGGATAGTCTTTGGGGAGTCATGCATTAGAGATTTGGAGTGTCATTTTCATGATGGGATATTGTTATGATATATATTTCTTTGTTATCAGTGTTGAAAACAATTTAAGCCGTTGTGCTTTGTATTAAACAATTTCAATAAAATCCCAATTGTAGCGTTTTGTAAACAACTATTTTAGTAGGTCGTTTTCTCATATCTTGTGCTATTGATCTATAATGTAACGCTCCCGGATACTCATATTCCGCTGCGACACTAATTTGGGAGGTGTTACAATTATACTCATTGCAATTATCACTTATGATGACTTGTATTCACACTATTTATTATAAACCTATGAATTCACTCAACCATTGTGTTGATCACTTTTAGCCTGTTTATCTCAGGAAATTAAGCATCTGGTGGCACGGAATGGCAAGGACTTGAAGAATGGCTAAATTGTTATCATTCAAACTTTATGTTTCTAGATTTTGGGACCTCCTTTTGTAAAACTCTGATGAATAAATAAATGATAACTAAATTTTTCCAAAAACGTCTCTTTTGAGTCGTTTTCTATGATTATGGACGTTGTGCTATGAAGTATTACCAAGATTGCTTCCGCTTGATTTATTCGTCACAAAATGGGGGTGTTACTAGTAAACCCCCGATAAAACTTTTTGTACACTTTGTGCAGGCAGTGTTAAACACTTCAAGTAATTGGTTTTTTATTAGATTTGAATATAACCACAATTTTTTAGACGTGGATAAACGGATTACACCTATTCATTATTGGCACAATGTCATTGTAAATTCCCCAAAGTTAGTTTTGTTGTTTACAATACCACTTTGAACATTATGATAAGTGGGAGTTTCTCATTGTTGGAACGTACCTAATTTGGTCGTTAAACAATGGGTTTGTCTGGCATCTTTACAGATTTTATAAAATAGCGTTGGCGGGGTTCTTGCACTTGATTTGGAAATTATCTTTTAACATTGTCTTTAATGGACTCTCTCTATTGCAATCAATCGCTAGGCGGCCTCTAAAACCTTGCGCAACTAGTTGATGATGTGTGCAACACAACGACTATGATAAAACCTACCCTCCATTGGTGGCTCGTATTTTAATTTTAGTTTATCCATGGCAGATGTGTTGTTGCTAGCATTATCCAATGTAATTGACATAACTTTATCTTCCAAGTTAAAATTGGTAAGGAACCCTTTTGTCATACATTTTTTAAACAAGCTCATACAGTGTGATGAGACGAAAACTTGCGAATGAATTGACCAGCTTCATCATTTGCAAGTACCGGGTTCATTATCCCAATGTGGCGGTATAAACTCATGTAAGAACCGAGCACCCATGGAGGACGCAGACCATACATCCGTTGTTAGGTTGACACAAGCATTTATGTTACCAAAACTATCAATTATTTCTTGTTTAGCCGCCAACCATCGTTTCATTGCATCACGTTTAAGAGTAGAGCGACTTACATGAGTGTATCTTGGTTGCATAGTGTTCTGGAACACCCTCGTTGTTTGCTCGTGGTCAAAAAAGTGGTAAACGGTATACGACGTTGAATGACTAAACACCGCAATGTTTTTCACGATTGAATAATCTGGATCATACCTGAAAACACTCCCATCTCGAGCCATAGATGTTTGCCCTGCTTCCAGATTCTAGTTCTGCTGTGCCTTCTTTGCTTCACAATGTGGATGAGTTATATGATATTCATCTACGTTAAGGTTGGAAACGTCGATATAAATGGAAAGCAATGCTAGCATTGAAGATTTTTTGCGAGTTTGCTGGTATTATGCAAAGGTTGAGTCTTTTACAAATCTGGGGTTTTCGATTGGTTGCTATGATTTCACGAATTTTCGGTGCACTTGTTGAACCAACACCGGTGGCAGTTGAGGTGGATGCGGATTCACTTGCCATTGAAGGAAATTTGGTTTTGCTTTGGATAGTTTTTTTTTGCTTAGGATTGTATTGTAAGTTGTTGTGATTTTGAACTATCAACTCATTAATAACATGAAATTTATAATCATTCAAAGTGGTAAATATCAAAACATTACAGTAAGGAAAGTCAGAAAACTTAAAATACAATAACTCCAAAAATTCAAAAGTTACTTTCAAGGGTCCCCCCACGTGTTAAAAGCTGAAGATTCGAAATTTGAAAATTTTGTGTAGGCTCCCGGACCGGTTCGGGTTGAAACCGGTTTGGGAAAACCGGTTTGATAAACCGGTCGAAACCAAGAAAACCCAAACCGGTTCCAAACCGCCGGTTTGGTCAAACCCGGTGTTGACCGGTTCGGTTTTCCGGTTTGAAACTGGTTCCGGTTTTTTAAACCGGTTTTTTTGTTCACCTCTAATAGAAACGATGATCGGTGGCCCAAAAAACAAACAACTAATAGCCCACTAAACAATCAGCCCAAGCCCGCCTTATTTTGTCTTGACTTGTGATGAGTTTTAGTATATAGATAAATGAAGTTTATGTGCCAGAGAATTGATATGACTTATCCAAGTTAGCGGATACGTCGTATACACAAGATGCCAAAAAGTTAACGAGGTGAGCTGAAGATCGATACAGCGTAGCCATTTTGGTGATACGCTGTATCCGTGGTTAAAAACGCACGTGGGATAATCATTATTTTATCCGACACGACGTATCTATTTTGTGGATACGACGTATTTTAGGGTAATTATACTTATATTATTAACCAGTAAGATTGTTTTCCCGAGGAGGCTTTTAATGCTCATACAAACCCGGTTTAATTTCCGGTTTTTTGAATTTGTTGACCCGGGGTTTGTTGTTCCAGGGTTTCTCTACACGTGTATCATACGTGTTCACAACAAAACCCCTCCACCTCTTTTGTTATTTCTCTCTCACACCAAAACTCCTCCGCCTTTCTGAAAGTTTTGTTCTTTCTCTCTCTAAAAACAGCTGTCACCGACCTTTGTTGCTATCTCTCTCTAGAAGCAGATCATGGGTTTAGGGTTTGTTCTTGGTGTTTGTTTTAATTGTGGTTCCTAAGGGGGTTTGCTGTAATTATGTACGGTCTGCTCTTTTGTCCTTTGTTACTGCAACAAGAGATGAGCCAGGGTTTGTTTGGTGATGATGGTTTCGGTAGTGGAATTATTATTAGGTCTTTGGTTGCCGATAATTTTGTTGACTATTTTTGGGCTTTATTAAGCTTGAAATAAAGAAGGTATATATAACTGTTATTGTTTGATTTCATGATCTTCATTGGATTTATGTTTCTTTATGTTTCTAAAAAGGGTTGTTTGGCTTTATTTGTGATTAAAATTGTTTTTGATTAGATACCACTGAGATGTAATATTGATGCTGAGATTGTTATTGTTACTGCTTACAGTTACGATTTATGGTTCTGACTTGCTTATACTTTTGGCTTATGCTCCTTCGATGCCACCGCTCCTTTCGTTGCCGCTATCCATGGCGTGCGACGATAGTGATGGGTGCGTGACGATGGTGATAGGATCATATACTGTAAAACAAGCCAACAGGATAAAATTAGGACGTATAAAGGCTATGTGCAATATGAGCCTCCGATAACAATTGTTATAATTGGCTGTCATCAGCTTGAATGACTCAGATAAGCGAGATTGTCTATATGCATTGTGGCAGGGCAAGTTTCATAGACTCGCAGCCATGGTGCATTTTTGATCAGTTTCTATTTCTCTCTGTATCATGAGAAATATGAGCCTCGGATATAAGGCACGTTTTGTAATCTTTTTTATTGGCTTTCTTGATTGACGTGTACGTATGATGTTGTCCAGTCACTGTTAACGAGGTCGTGATGATTTTGTTGACTATTTTTTTGGCTTTATTAAACTTGAAATAAAGAAGGTGTATATAACTGTTATTGTTTGATTTCATGAGAAATCTGAGCCTCGGATATAAGGCACGTTCTGTAATCTTTTTGATTGGCTTTCTTGATTGACATGTACGTATGATGCTGTCCAGTCACTGTTAACGAGGCCGTGATGAGTTTAAATGGGCTCGGTTAAAGCTGAGACTGTCCGCAACTTGGCGGGGCAACCTATTAGGTTTGCAGCCATGCCGGGCGTATCCTCTTTTTCTCGATTAGTACCCTATCTGAGCCTCATACTTACCCTCTTTGTCGATTGTTATAGACACATAAGCTACATTGGCAGTAGCATGTGGTCGTGATCAATGGGTACCTTTATATTGAAAAGTAGGATTTCTGCCTTAAATGCAGTTAATGAAAAAAAACGGCCCGACCCGTTCTTCTTTGGGTCGTAACATAATATTATATCTTAAATATTAATAGGCAAGATTGTCATCCCGATGAGGCTTTTAATGGCCCTACAAACCCGGTTCAATTTCCGGTTTTTTGAATTTGTTGACCCGGGGTTTGTTGTTCCAGGGTTTCTCTACACGTGTATGATACGTGTTTCACAACAAAACCCCTCCACCTCTTTTGTTATTTCTTTGCTTGCCGATAATTTTGGTAACTATTTTTGGGCTTTATTAAGCTTCAAATAAAGAAGGTATATAACTGTTATTGTTTGATTTCGTGATCTTCATTGGGTTTATGTTTCTTTATGTTTCTAAAAAGGGTTGTTTGGCTTTATTTGTGATTAAAATTGCTTTTGATAAGATACCACTGAGATGTGATATTGATGATGAGATTGTTATTGTTGCTGCTTACAGTCACGATTTATGGTTATGACTTGCTTATATTTTTGGCTTATGCTCCTTCGATGCCACCGCTGTTTTCGTTGCCGCTATCCATAGCGTGCGACGATAGTGACGGGTGCGTGACGATGGTGATAGGATCATAGACTGTAAAACAAGCCAACAAGATAAAATTAAGGCGTATAAAGGCTATGTGCAATATGAGCCTCCGATAGGCTGTCATCAGCTTGAATGACTCAGATAAGGCGAGATTGTCTATATGCGTTGTGGCAGGGCAAGTTTCATACACTCGCAGCCACGGTGCGTTTTTGATCAGTTTCTATTTCTCTCTATATCATGAGAAATCTGAGCCTCAAATATAAAGCACGTTCTGTAATCTTTTTGATTGGCTTTCTTGATTGAGGTGTATATGTGAGGATGTGCAGTCACTGTTAACGAGGCTGTCATGAACTGGACATTGACCCGGGTTTGTAGGGGCATTAAAAGCCTCCTTGGAATGACAATTTTTCCTATTAATAATAAAGGTATAATTTTGGTGATGTCGATTGTGAAAGGCTATGTGCAAAATGAGCCAGCCAATAAAACACTTTGGCTTGATTATACTTATTCGATGCCACCGATACTTTCGTTGTCGCTATCCATGGCGTGTGACGATAGTGATGGGTGTGTGACGATGCTTATAGGCTAACAAGCTGTACCTTTATATACGTTGCCGCTACTAATGGCGTGTGACGATAGTGATGGGTGTGTGACGATAGCGATGGCAAAGGGTGAAATCTATGTGGAGTGTGGTAGAATGTGATCCAATGGTGGTTTGTGACCTTTTGTTGGGCTTGCGGCCATGACACTTGAACTCTGATGGCTTATTCTCAGAATAGACTGAATTTCCAAAAAAAGTGTGTTGTTCCCACACTGACATATCTGAGCCTAACAAATTAAACTATGATGGCAATGATGAGTTTATAGGTAGGGAGGAACAGAGGCAAGGCGGTCTGCATCTTGGCGTGGCAACTTACAAAAGTTGCAGCCATGGCAGATGTGTTCTGTTTCTCCGATGGTCTACCCTTCTGAGCCAATGATTTTTTTTTGAAAAAGTGTTACCAGCCGCAAGCTGTACCGAATGCCAAAAA